>JAVLVB010000556.1:52143-62698 GCA_032876305.1 Orestias chungarensis | reverse complement strand
CACACACACACACACACACACACACACACACACACGCACGCACACACACAGGAACGCGCATGCACACACACACACACACACACACACACAGACAGACAGACAGACAGACAGACAGTGGGAAGTGATGCAAATAAATACTACAACAGACTTTTTTGCTCTGCTATCAGTAACATTGAAGTGAAGAGAATGTGCTTCCATGATGATTACAAGGAAAGTGTGTGCTGAGAACTTTTTCTCATATCAAGAGATGTTCACTTCAGAACTGTTGGCTTTAAACTCTGAATTAAATCAGCCTCCACTTGACTGAGGTCTCTTAGTGACTGAGGAAGATGTTGGTTCTTCTTCTCTTCGCTACCACCACTTTCACCCTGTGTAAGGACTTCATCTTATAACTGTTTTTAAAATGCTATATATTTTTGTTCAAAAAATAAAACACCCTACCCAATATTAGTTTGCGTAACTTAACTGTAACATTACTTGTTTTTGTTTTTGTTGTTTGTTGCAGACACGACTCAGAGAGATTAAGCTCTGGGTTAAACCTTCTTCCATTTGCACTTTTACACTTTGGTGAAATTTCACGTTGCAGGATCCGTTTGTGCTTTATATTTACACATTTATTTATTTATATATTTAAATATGGTCAGTAAACCTGGATATCAGGATTTTACCATGCTATGTGCTGGTGGTCATGGGAATGTTGTCTTCCTCAGGCAAAACACCACAATGGGCGTCAACATCGACCAAAACAGAAACTTCTTTAGTGTTGATTTAAGACCACACTTACTGTTTATGTGCACTGTTCAATGTTTCACTAAATGTGTACATTGTCCAACTTACTTAGTATTTTTTTATGATAAAATTTAAAATTTAATACTTAAATAGGTTGTTTCATTTTAAAGTCACCAAATCTGTAAATTTTCACCGTCACCTGCAGGGATGCACAAAATGACCAAATTCTTCAAACTTTTTACAGAGACTGAGAGCAAACACAAAATACAGCAACAAAACACCAATAAATCTGTTTTTGTATTCTCTTCTCAGCCTGTGGTATCACATCACCAGTACACACAGCGATTGTCATCCTGTAGAAGAACATCAGCATGACTCCTCTGGAATCACATGTGTAAATCCTAAAAACCAAATAAGAAACTTGTATTTAAATTTCAATTGTTTTAGCTCTGTAAAAAGCCTTTGTTTAATATTGATCTTTCCACCAGGGACAATTATTCTGAAGTCCTTGTGTCTATCCAACTTCACAAGTATCTCTGTCACTCTTACAAAAAAACATTCTCATTTTCCTTTCTTTTTTAAGAGTTTGGTTGCTTTAATGGGGATTATCGGTAAACAGAATAATAAACCCCAGGCCGCACGTCACTGTTTATCAGTTGTGGTTAGTTTCCTTCACTAGCGGTTTTCATACCAACTTGGATGGCTGATTCTGAACTATTTTGAGATCTGCAGGCAGGGCTTTCAGTCTCACCACAGCGTTCTTTTTTGATTTCCACCATTTATGATGCTATGATACAGCTGTGTGAAATATTTTCTATTTTAAATGGGGAAAACTTGGAATTATATCAATTTATTATCGTAACAGAATGACAGCAAAATGAGATCAGATTTATCACATCAGGTTTCTTTTGGTGAAGACGTTTGACACGTCTCACATCAGTGACTTAAAAGTCGGATAAAATGCGACATGAGCGTTCAGACTGCACACGCTATAAAACTACTGGATACGTATCGGAGAGATGAACTTCCCACTGCTGTAAAAACATCAGACAGCATTTGTACATTTGATGTTCATCTGTCAAGAATAAGGAATCAGTTCATTTTGTATAGCGCCAATTTACAATAGTTGTCGTCTCAAAGCACTTTACAAGAAAATCAGTTCAAATCATAAATCCAGTCCCTCCAGAAAATCATGATTCGGCGCTGGCAGAAAATCCCACAAAATCAAGGAAACAGTGCACAGTATTCGCTTAATTCTGAAAAAGTCGCACATTCAGCACATAAATGGCCTCTAAGCACAGAAATCGCAGACTTATGAAGATTTGCCTGATTTTACTGATCCTGTATTTTTTCTCAGAAATTTGAAATAATTTATTATTTTCTTACTTCTGACTGACACTTACCCCCCTCAGCCAAAAGTGAACAACCCGGTGCGTCGCGTAGTGAAGTCATCACCTCCGTGGCCACCATAATAAACACACGTCCCAGCAACAGGGGCACGTCAGCGTGTCGGCCATATTGGATGTGTCAGATCAGCCCCGTGAACTAATAAAAGCAAATGGACGGAAGTTCACTCGTGTAAAAGGGTTAGAGTTAGCATGCTAACACTAGCCTAAAGTGTTACAGTTAGCATGCTAACACTAGTCTAAAGTGTTACAGTTAGCATGCTAACACTATCCTAAAGTGTTACATTTAGCATGCTAACATTACCCTAAAATGTTAAAGTTAGCTTGCTAACACTATTCTAAAGTGTTACATTTAGCATGCTAACATTACCCTAAAATGTTAAAGTTAGCTTGCTAACACTAGTCTAAAGTGTTACAGTTAGCATGCTAACACTATCCTAAAGCGTTAAAGTTACCATGCTAACACTAGCCTAAAGTGATACAGTTGGAATGCTAACACTAGCCTAAAATCTTAAAGTTAGCATGCTTACACCAGCCTAAAATGTTAAAGTTAGCATGCTAACACTATCCTAAAGTGTTACAGTTAGCATGCTAACATTACCCTAAAATGTTAAAGTTAGCATGCTAACACTAGTCTAAAGTGTTACAGTTAGCATGCTAACACTAGCCTAAAGCGTTAAAGTTACCATGCTAACACTAGCCTAAAGTGATACAGTTAGAATGCTAACACTAGCCTAAAATCTTAAAGTTAGCATGCTTACACCAGCCTAAAATGTTAAAGTTAGCATGCTAACACTAGTCTAAAGTGTTACAGTTAGCATGCTAACACTAGCCTAAAATATTAAAGTTAGCATGCTAACACCAGTCTAAAGCGTTAAAGTTACCATGCTAACACTAGTCTAAAGTGTTACAGTTAGCATGCTAACACTAGCCTAAAGCGTTAAAGTTAGCATGCTAACACTAGCCTAAATCGTTAGTTAGCTTTCTAACACTAGCTTAAAGCGTAGTCTAACTAGTTAGCAAGTAAAGTAAATGGACTGAAGTTGATCCAGCGTCTTACTACAGGAGCTTTAAGTTAGTAACAACTGGCTTTGTTCTTTGACAGATTCTGGATTTCAGAACTAAGCAATGTTCATATTTAGCTCATACTACGTTATAGATGACCTTAAATGGTCCAAGACTCTAAGTTAGCATAACGGGACTAAATAACTGGCTCAGCTATGCTGCTATGTTATGTCATGTTTGCTGTTTACTAGATGTGGGAGAAACAGGTTTATTCTCCTGCATTCAAAATCACAAATTTCCCAATATTTTACACTTTCCTGCATTTTCATTGCAAAAAACAGGATGAAATGCTGCAGAATTCACCACAAATCACGGATTTTGCCCCTCATTTTTTGGGGAAGGACTGATAGATACATAATAAACAGATCAGTTTCAAAAAAGCTACCAATCTAAGAAAACCCAGCAGATTGCATCCAGTCGTTGACTTGCAGCATTCACTCATACTGAGCATGCATGTAGCGACAGTGGAGAGGAAAAACACAGTCTCTTTAGTCAGAAGGATCCTCAAAACAATTTAATTTCCCTTTGAGATAAACAAAGTATGTTTGATTGATTTGATTTTAAATAAAGACATTTCCACCAGAACCTGGCTCATTACAGGAAACCATCTGCCACAACCGACTGTAGGTTAAAGAGACAGAAGACACAAATGGAAGCATAAGGATATGTCTAATTATACAAGGTAAACATGTTGAGCTTTCAAATGGTTGCTTTAATTTTCCACATTGTGCCCAGCTTTTGTATTCAAAGACTTTTACCACAGCAGTGGGGTCAGATTGCGTCTTTTTGTAAATCCATTGAATCAAAATAATAAGGTATTAAAATATATTATAGTGACAACAGTTGAACAACATTTGTTACACATAGTTATTGGTTTTGGATATTGCAGCAATTTTGAGAGCCAGACTTGTTTGACATAAGTTTAGGCTGAGTGTGGCAGCAGCCATACAGAGTAAAACAGATTTGGTTTTCTTTGTGGGAAAAAAACTTCCGGTAAAAAGCACATAAAGGTTCAAATTCATAGCCTAAGGTTTTTTCTTCACTGAAAAAAAGAAACAGTTAGGGAGGGGGCTCATTAGTGTTTAATGTCTGATAAGGGACATTAGGTTTATTAGCAAGCCATCAACACATCATAAAATGTGACGGCAAAATATAAAAACAGATTAAAATGGTTGTAGAGGCTGAAAAGATTGTGTCTATGATTGATAGTAGTGTTTGTAAATGTCTTTGCAGATTTGATAGGAGAGAAGTGAAGGTTATTGTTGATTTAATAACTTAATTGGCATTGAGGTAGGACAGAAGACGGTGGGTGGGAGCAGACACAGACGGAGAGGAGAGTGTTTTCAGATTAAGGGTAGTATTAATTCTGAGCCATAATCTGACTGCCTCTGTAATTGAGGTCACACACCACGGGAGACCACGTTTGGAGAGAGACCAGATTTCTGCTTTACTAAGCTCTGCAGAGAGAGCAAACAGACGCAGAAAGAAACTTAGTCGGTGCAATCCTCCCCAGACGTCATGGCTGTGTGCCGTGATTTCGGCGACAGAGTGAAGTCAGGCAGCAACAGCCTCAGTCAGGCATCCAGCCAAACACTTTGCTTGGAGATATGGAAAGGACACACAAGGCTAATGTTAGGTTAGGCTTGTTTTTTTATCATCACAGTATAAGTAACTTATCCACAGTCAGACATCAACGAAAAGCTGTTTCTAAAAAGACAAACCAATAACTAGACGTAGAGGAAACAGTCCAGAAGGTACATTTATTTCATATGTCTATCAGATTTACATGTCGGACTCCCTCTGGTGCAGCAATTCACAACTTATGTCAACGCAAGGAGAAGACATTTCAGTCCAATCATACATTTACTACTTCTGGATCGGCACACCGCGACGGTAGCTTACATTGTTTTGTTGACTTTACAATAATCCCTCACTCTGAGCATGCATGTAGCGACAGTGGAGAGAAAAAACAAACTTTTAATTGGAAGAAACCTCCAGCAGAGTCCTGGCCCAGTACAGCCTTCTGAGTTGACCAACTGAAAGTTTGCCTGTTAAACTAAAGTGAAACATTATTTGGAAGAGATGAGGAACGTTGAGTTGCTGGCAATACCATTTTATAGCAGAAGATTAAATTGCATTCTGGGTTTGACAGGCAGCAAATGAAGGTAAGCTAAAAGTCAGATAGAATTTGAGATGACTTTTGTGGGCATGGTGAGAGATCTGAACTGGACCGTTCATACTGGTGTCAAAACGTTGAATATGGGTCACATATCACTGGTGTGTGAGCATATTTGACAATGTCTGTCCAAAGGTTAGTGAGAGAGCCTGCATTGCCAACGAATGTGTTTTTGTTTCTCACCTTCTCTTTAGAAATTCTTGCTCAAGAGCTATAGAATCAATTAAGGGTCGGAAATAATTTGTACTTTTAAAAAAGATTTGTAAAAAAAGCAACAACTTATGGACACAAGATGATTGGTAAGTAATTAATTTTTCTTTGCTGAAGGAAACTAAATGTCGTTCTTTTTGAGGAGGATGAAAAGATGAGCGTCATTATTAGGGTTTGCAACAAGGATCCCAAGGGAAGCAATTGAATCTCCAGAAGTTGAGGGTGGGCCAGGTGAGAGTGTGGAGCATGATGGTTGATTGGTGCTCATGCTTAATTCGCTTTAATGTGACGGTGGATGGTTGGAGAGTGGAGGGACAGGCGAACATCAATGGAAATCCAGAATATGGTCCGAAAGGAGCAGCGGTGGAGAAGCCTGGAGACAACAAAGGAGGATGGCAGCACCGTTAAGGAAAGCAGGGAAATGAACCCAGAAATCAAAAGTGCCTCAGCACAGGGCGATGGAGGGACAAAGAGAAAAGCAGCGGGTAAGATGAACTGGTTTTTAAGAAGTGTAACCCAATGAATAGCTGGCCGGTTTACCACACGTTGTGAGTGAACCATCTGGCGTCTGTCTCAGGAGTTGTAAATACCGCTTCTTGATCACTGCTAATGAGCATCAGCTGGAGGCTCCACCTGCCGATCACACCCTGGAGAGGAAAGAGGTTAGAAGCAACACACCAGCACACAGCTCTGGGAATACAACACTTGTTAAGTAGCTATTATACTTCTCTCTGTTACTTTAGAGCTGTTTACAGTGGATTTAAGACACCTGTGATTTTAGCATTGGCTTTGACAAGTCGCCTCAATCTCATTCTGAGAACAGCACGGTCGAAAATAGCAGCAGTAACGTCACGCATCCTAGTTTGGACCCACACATTACACACATGTATTTCTTTTTAGACAATGTGTTAAGCAGATCGAGTAGAGTAGCTGAGGTAGAACAAGGCTGTTCTACCTCATTTGTTTTGCTCATGCTCTCACATGCATTCAACAGCAAGTTCTGGTGGCTTATTTCTGCACATATGCACTTTCACGCCAAAGTTACAGCTCTGCAGGGGGCCTGCACAAAAGTTTCACGCTGGGACCTGGTTTCAAAAAGACACTTGGATCACTGGTTGTTAAGGTTTTTCAGAGTACTTTGTGTAGACACCTCAATGCTTTTTTGTACTTTTTTGTACTTTTTGCCAGTTTTGCTTTTATGTTGCATTTTGATATTTGGGTTTGGCTTGATTCAATAAAAAAAAAGTTATGTTTATAGTAGGATAAGTCCCATTATTCCTTAAGCTGTTTAAAAGCAATGAAAGCCAAGTTTGGCCCAGTACTTGATGTTCTGCATCTGTCTGTCTGTCCATCTAATTATATTTCTACAGGTGAGATACTAACCTAAAAAACCTATTTGATTTTTTTTTTTTTTTTTTTGACACAGGTCTTTTGAGATTAAAAACATACACAACAACCAATGAATGTTCAAATGTTCATGTCACCAAACTAGAGAAGTAAGATCCAGTTCGAATAAGGGCAGATTTCCTTTTTAGAAATAAATATTTTGTGTACATAAACTAATTTCTTGGATCCTCGGATAACCTTACATACTTAGCAATCCTCAGGTTGCTTCATATGTAAACTAGAAGTGAAATGGATGTATCTCATGTAGTCGTAATCCAAGGTTCAGCACCATTAACTAATTACCACATTCTGTGGTGTGAATATAAAGACAAATTACAGAATCTAGTTTTGGGTTCCTTCCAAACCAAGATTGTGAGATAATATCAAGAATCAAGAATCAGCTTATTTATATAGCGCAAATTTACAACAGATGTCCTCTCAAGGCACTTTACAAGAAAACTAATTAAAATCAAAGATACATCATAAACAAATCAATTTGAGAACGTTTCCAATCTAATTAACCCCAGCAGATTCATGGAGTCAATGACTTGCAGCATTCACTCCTCTGGAATCAGCAGACAGAAACAATGGCTTGTGTTGTTGACTTTACAACAATCCCTCATACTGAGCATGCATGTAGCGACAGTGGAGAGGAAAAACTCCCCTTTAACAGGAAGAAACCTCCAGCAGAACCTGGATCAGTACAAGCAGCCATCTGCCACGACCGACTGGAGGTTTGAAGAGACAGAAAGCTAAATTAGAAGCACAGGATACTGAAATAAAAGAGTTTATAGCAGCAGTTGTAGAACGTCACTGGAAGCATCTCAGCCCATGTTCTCCTCCAAGAAGCTGTCTCAGCTAACAGAACCAGGCCAGGTGTGGTTACTATGGAGAGAAGAACACTAAGAGAAACCAAAAGGTTAACAAGGTTGAAATAACGGTAACTAGGTAGATTGGACAAAGGAAGAAAGTAGCAGAGAGAGAAGTGGTCAGATTGTCCTCCAGCAGTCTAAGCCTATAGCAGCATAACTATAGAAAAACTTAAATAACTTAACCCTATAGAGTGAGACATGAAGAAGGTAGAGCAAAGGAGAACCGTCTGTCTGGACTGAGTTCTTCTCTACCTCTTCCTAACTATAAACTTTATCAAACAGGAAGGTTTTAAGCCTAGATTTGAAACTAGACAGGCTTTCTAAAGCTGGAAGCTGGTTCCACAGGAGAGGAGCCTGATAACTGAAAGATCTGCCTCCCATTGTGCTTTTAGAGATTCTAGGAACCACCAGTATACCTGCAGTCTGAGAGCGAAGTGCTCTGTTAGGGACATAAGGAGTAATCAGATCTCTGATATACGATGGAGCTTTATTATTGAGGGCTTTATATGTCAAAAGAAGAATCTTAAAATCTATTCTAAGTTTGACAGGGAGCCAATGAAGGGAATAAAATAGGGTAGTTATGACTTTTCAAGTTTCATCAGAGCTCTTACAGCAGGGTTTCATATCATTTTTAAGTAAGCCAGGTAAGTGTTTACATAGTGTATTTAATTGATCATTATAAATCTGTGAGCATCAGTTCCCAGTATTTCTTTTCCATACTTTTTAACATCTTATAAAATGAAGTCTTTGTAAGTACGCCTCCATTTTAGACATCAGCACTGAGCACATTTTAAATGTACAGACAAAACCCATGTTTCTGTGTCATTATTTATTGTGACAGATTCATCCAGTGGCGTTTCACCTTTAATGAAAACTCAGTCCATTTTTCATGCTAATCAAACAGACACAAACTAAAAAGGAAATTGAGGGAAAAAGGATGAAAAGCAGATATCTCAGACATATGCTTTTCAGTCAGAAAGACTTGCAAACATAAGGTTCAATATTTAAAAAAAAACATCTTTTTAAGTTATTATCATGTTATAACCTGAGCAGTTAAATAAATAAACCATATTTGCTTGAGTTTTCAATGATTCTTTTGTGTGTTTTACCTGCTATTGTAAGTTCTCTAAACCAAATACACCAAACAAAACACAGGTACTTAAGCTGTCTAGATCCCTTAGATGCGCGCTTTGCAGCTTTGTGCTCGTTTGTGGTCCCAAGACGTCAATTCTTCTCATTACATTTGCTTTTGTACTCTAAACCTCTGAAACTTTACTTCTAAACCCAATCAGTCCTCTCTTATCTGTCTGAGATCAATATTGTAATAACTGGAGAGGAGAAAGTCTTATCGTAATCAATAAGGGCAATGTATGGCTATGCAGAGGCAGACAGAGAGAAATCATTCTGCCGAATAGCAGAGATGAATATTTTTGGCACCTCATTCATTACACTAATGAATAATCCATTGGCTTGTCACCATCACACAAATCTGCTGTGAGCACATCTATGAGCACTCACAGCGGGAGGAAGATGCACAAAGACACTAAGGTTTGTCTGAATAACTCAAAGGAATTGCATGTGGTCAGGAAAATATTTTTTTTGCAAATCTACTCACACTCCTTAGAGTTTCTTACGATTTACTTAAATGCATGTCTGGATTTTCAGGACAGACTGATGCACCTTAGCCTAAAACAATAGTATTTGAAAGCATTTGTCATTAAATGTCACATGTGAAGGTTTTAGATCACTAAACTCATTTATATTAAAGAAAACCAGGGAGAATAAAACGATAAAACAATATTTCAGAGATGATTTTATTTTCATTAAATAAAAATGTGTCCCACATCATCAAGGTTTCCCTAAAAGATAAAAAATAAGCCCTAATTCTAATAAACCTCTGATGATAATGCTCTCCTAGATTTTTGTACTTAGCACGCTGGCTTTGAATATTCCTTTAAGGGCAGCTTTGAAACATTAATAGCTTTTGCTTGGTATCAGTGCAGCATCTCAGTGAGACAACAAAACTCCTAGACCATAACCTAGATTTTATAAAAATCATAAAATAATGGCTGTATATTGTTCTTCATGATTTACTGTCAGGAGAATTTCATAATTTTATCAGTTACAACAAGTTGTTAAAGTCCTGGAGCATCTAAGCAGACCATTTTATATATTAGCTTCATATTTGAACAGGTTTTAGTGGCAGCTGTGACCAGAATTACACAGTAACAGGTTAACAGCTCATTAAATATTTTCACTGACACAGACCAGGCCTGGAAATGTTCACATAAAATCAAGTTTTTACAGGCCTTGGTTTCCAATAAGAAATTATTGAATTGTCATATAAATTGATGATCCTTTTTTCTATTCTATTATAAATGCCACATATAGGTAATCAAAAGATTGTACAAGTACACAACAGAGCCTTTACAGTAAAACACTATTTGCTAGAAGTATAATGGTTGCTTTGCACATGTTCTAAAATAATTATTTAGACATTGTGATCAGTGCCATAGAATCCTTTAAAGTATGATTTTGCGTCATTAAGACACAAAATAAACTCTATTTTCCTTAGAACACTAGTTTACTTACTGTTAGAAATTATTAAAGTGACAATTAGTATTATTCAAAATGAAACCCTGCTACTTGATTCATGCAAAACGTTTAAATCAGCTAGTGCCAAACTATTTTCTATTAGTTTTCTTTAACTG
>JAVLVB010000556.1:29121-44721 GCA_032876305.1 Orestias chungarensis | reverse complement strand
ATATATATATATATATATATATATATATATATATATATATATATATATATATATATATATATATATATATATATATATATATATATATATATATATATATATATATATATGTGTGTGTGTGTGTGTAAAGTACAAAGAAACTACAAAAACTAAGTACATTTACCTAAATATCACTTCACTGTCAGCAATGTGCACTTCAATCACAGAATTTACTTAATTTCCATGTCAATTTTTATGTTTTATTTTATTCTGTCAGTCATGATGATCCATAGTTCATATCACGATTCAAATACGTGTGTCAAAATTGTGCAGCACAGGAAGTCAGACGTAGTAAATCTGGACATAAACAATGTCTTAAGCAAGCAGCGCCGAGTTTAGCTTAGCAAAAAATTTGAATTTAGGATGGATCCATCTGCAGTGTGAATGTAACCACCTTTGCAAAATACAGACCAAGGCTGTGTTTAAAATGTTGTACTTAAACTAAAACATAGGTGAGGAGCTCCCAGTAAGTTTTTCATTCAGAAGCCAAAGACCATGGATAGATGCTTAGGAGTAGTTTCTTACTGCTTGGCATTTTTTCAGTGAATAAGGATTCTGCAGCTATTTACCTCCCCAAACTTTAATTGGCTCAGCTCATGTCGATGTGGAATGATTTACGAGGAGGATCAAAAGTACTAATAAAATAAAAGCGGGGCATGTTTGAAAAAGCCACTCGTTTCCCCTGACTCTCTGTCAAAGCTACAAATGCTGAGATATCATTAGTGCTAAAAGCGTAGCAGGCAGTTTTTTAGCTTTATAGGACTGATTCTTCCCCAGCACCAATGAAAACATACCTCTTAAAATGGAAATCTAATATTTTCAAGCTGCACTCAGTCACGAATTCTTTTGGGAATCCAGAGACTCTCTGTTAGGCTTGCTTCTGTCTACGTGAAATCTAGTGGGGGGTAAAGTAACATAAAAAATCAACTGTCAATGAAAATGAAAAACGGGGCAAAGAGAGAGAAAATTACTGTTGTGATTTAGCTTCAAAACTTTGTGAAGAAAACACACAAATAATACAAGAGGAACCAGGGCAGCGCAAGCAGACAGATGGCAGCATCTCAAGGCAAAGCAGAATGAGAAGAAGAGGAATTACCACTAGGGCACCAAAGAAAGATGATCCAATAAAGCTTTGAGTGTACAGAAAAAGATGGAATAAGCAACAGAAGACGAATGGAGGGAAAGAGTGAAATAAACAAGAAATCAGTGTGAAATAAATGCTGTAAAGAAACGCAGCCCTTCATAACCTCACAGTTACTGAGGATACAAACATGGAAATATGGAGGGAGAGGGGGTGGGAGCATAGGAGTACGTGGGTGGGCGGCCCATCAGCGCACGAGCCCGAAGCAATAAAACATTACGGCGAGATAATGAAGATGGTTCTGCTCGGTCACACTCCACATTAGCCTGGAGTCGGACCGACCCCAAAGTGTCAACAAGTTAATAGACTGGATATCGGTGACTCTTTCACACTGTTGCTCTCCAGCACAAACACTGATTATTTACAGGATTTCTGCAGGAAAATGAACGGAGTTTCCTCTGCAGGGAATTAATCACAGGGAGAGTTGGAGCTTCAGCTAGAGAGTCTAGAAAAAAGGGAGTTTTTTCAGTATCTCTATTGGCCTTTAATAGACCGTCAACCTGTCCAGGGAGGACATGCTGTCTTCCAGTGATCGCTGGAAGAACACATCTCCATCCTGTCTGCAAGCCTAAAACTTATAAGTACATCTAAGACGGATGGATTGTGGCAGAAACATCTGAGAGACTAATCAGAATAGCGTGGATGCAGCTGGGAAAGGAAGCAGGCAGAAGAAACACAAAAACAGAGAAACAGCAGAATTGCTGGCTGACTAAAAGCAGATCATTTCTTCTAGTCCAATGGTTTCGGTAACACGAGAGTTCAACAAAAAAAAAAATCAAAGCAGAAACACAAACGAATTTGAAGCACCAAAAACTCCTAAGGTTTGGAAAACTCTGGTGCATGTACCAAGTAAACGTCCGACCAGGACGTCACAAAGTGTTGTATGAAATAATCGCTGGATCAAACTCTTCTAGAAAGCATTAAGCACAAATTAACCTTTGATTATAAACATTAGAGACTTTGAATCCCATTTCATTTTGATCTTCGTGGCAAATGATAAAAAACAGCCACCATATAAAAAAAAAGTCAATCTCTCCATTTATTTGAGACAAATTAAATGGCAAGAGAGCTCTTTAAGACAATTTTCAATTCCCTGTCCGGAGCAATTAGAAGAAGACAGACCAGGCAGCAGCAGTGGGCACGGAGGCTAAGATGTGGGGGAAAGCCAGGCGCTCTCTGTTTAAATATTGTACTGACACCCTGACGTTTAGATAAATACAAAGATTATCTATGATTTCATCATTAGAATAAATCAGCTCTGGCTGGCAGCTTTTATCAGTAACCCTAACCCAAAACTGAAAAAGTGAAGGCTTTGAATGCATGTTAGTATACACTCACTGGCCACTTTATTAGGTGCACCTGTCTGACTGCTCGTTAACGTGGTTGCAACTCGATACAATTAGCCATGTAGACACGGTCAGAACAATCTGCTGCAGTTCAAACTGAGCATCAGAACGGGGAAGAAACGGCCTACAGAAGCAGAAGACCACATCGGGGGCCACTCCTGTCAGCTAAGAACAGGAAACTGAGGCTAAAATTCACACAGGCTCACCGAAATTGGACAATAGAAGAATAGAAAAACGTTTCCTGGTCTGATGAGTTTCTGCTGCCATTTTCGGATAGTAGGGTCGGAACTTGGCGTCAACAACATGAAATCATGGATCCATCATGCCTTGTATCAACGGTTCAGGCTGGTGGTGGTGGTGTGATGGTGTGGGGGACATTTTCTTGGCCCTCTTTTTGCCCCTTAGTACCAATTGAGCATCGCTGCACCGCCACAGCCTACCTGAGTGTTGTTGCTGACCATGTCCATCCCTTTATGACCACAGTGTTCCATCTTCTGATGGATACTTCCAGCAGGATAACGCGCCATCATCTCGTAAAGCTCAGATCCTCTCAGACTGGTTTCTGGAACATGACGATGAGTTCAATGGACTCAAATGGCCTCCACAGTCACCAGATCTCAATCCAATAGAGTATCTTTGCTCTATTGGATTGTGGTGTAATGTGAGGTTGGCATCATGGATGTGCAGCAGACAAATCTGCAGCAACTGCATGAGGCTATCATGTCAATATGGACCAAAACTCTCTGAGGAATGTTTCCAGTACCTTGTTGAATCTACGCCACAAAGGATAGCAAGGTGTACCTAATAGGGTGGACGGTGAGTGTAAGGTCCCACAGTTGACACTTCCATGTCAGTGTGCAAACACAAAGCAGGAAATCAAAGAAATATTTCCACGTGTAGACCTCTGAGAAAGGATTGTCTTGAGGAACGAATCTGGAGAAGGGTCTAGAAACGCTTCTACTGCTTTTAAAGTCCAAGAGGCACAGTAGACACAGTAGGTAAATGGACAAGGTTTCACATGGACTTTCCTAGACCTCACTGGCTGTCTAAACTGAGTGATAGGGGAGATGGGTCTTAAGAACCTGATGGTCCATCTGTCAGAGCTCCAGCGTTACTCTGTCTGTCTATAAGGACAACCATCTCTGTAGAAATCCACCGGTCTGGCCTGTTTAGTAGATGTTTAGTTTGAATTTTTATATAAATGTTATTCATGGGTTTCCATTATACTAAATTTGCAATTATCTGTAAAACATTTTCTAACATTTTCATAACCGGGTATTTGTGAGTCCTGTGAGTTTGTTCCAGATGCAATACAATTGTTTTTATTAATTAGGGTAAAAAGACTGTGAACTCCATTTAAAGACTCGTAGTGAAGAAGCAAAGTTAAATTACATTCAGCACCTCTTTTAACCAATTGTCCAAAATGTTGAACAATAACATTTGAATGTAAAAAGAGTCTGAAAACATACCATTAGCTTAGAAATAGTCCCGTCTGAAGTTGATGCGTCCGTATCTTTGTTGATAAAGCCCAATAAAAGCTTCAATCGCTTTCATTTTGCTAAAAAAGTAAGAGATGTCACTCAAACTGAAAATGTAACTTCATGTGCAGCTGCAGATCAAAAGCATCCAGCTATCTTAATTATTCCTTTTGTCCCCTTTCTCATCAATTTTTAATTATTTCCCCCAAGTATTTTAATTAATTTGTTTCAAGCCGACTTTGTTTTGGTTAAATGCATGAAACAAAGTGTTCGGCAGAGACAGAGGGAGGTTTCTGTGTGAAGGCATCATGCTTGTTAACTTCCACGAGATCAAACTATGAATCTGTGTTCAAAATAGAACGAGGCTCGTCTGAACGCATCGCAAAGCCTAAAATCCTACAAGGGTATTTTTTGCTGAGTTTTGTCCAAACATCTTTAGCCTATTCTAACATGCATGTACATGACAGACTGCAGTATTGGTGTATAATAATTTAAATGCAAAAAGAATATAAAATTAGATTGGAAAAGTGTCTTCTTTTGCTTAGGGTTGGTTTTTGTTATTTGTTATTTATTTTGTAAATGTCTTTACACTTTAATCATTAAAAATAACAGAATGTCTTTTTTTTCTTTCTTTTTTGTGACATTTAAAATGAGACTTTCTGATCAGTTACTCAGCATATTGAAGATTTTATGTATGGCTGGTTTTTATTTTAATTGAGTAAAACTGTGTTGAAGTGAAGTTACTCTTTCTCTAGCATGAATTATGACTGCTCTACCCAAATTTGCTTACAACTATGTTTTCAGCAGGATTTAAGAGCTCGTGTTAAACCAATATTTCTGAAACACTGATGCAAAGCACTAGTTCCACTGGCAGTCTTTCCCCTTGTTTTCTATGTTTTTTAGCCTTTGCCAACAGAGGTAGTACTTTTTTTGTATCAGTTATCTATATTTTGCTTAAAGGTTTCCTGTAAGTTTGCTTTGTTTCGTGTATAAAAGTGTTAGCACTACACAAAAGACATGCCAAGATTTTGTGTTTTTGCAGTGTGGATGATTAACTGTGTTTTGCTGGGCTTCTGTTCTGTTCAGTGCCTGTTTGAGTATTTAAGCCAGTCTGCTCTTGTGAAACACTCCCAGTGAGAGACGCAGCACGAGTCTTCTGGGAGCTTCAGCTGGTCCCAGCGGAGCCACACATGAAACACGGCGCTTAGTCCGCCTTGGACACGTGACTTGCTGCTTGTCAACGGGGATTGCTGTGGGTTTTTTGTTACCAAACACGGCATCACTGCTGGGCGTGGGAACAGCGACATGAGCTGAGCCACTTCATAGGAGATGGTAGGACCTTCAAGTTCAAGTAAACACGGTCGCAACAACGGGAGCAAACTCCTCACAATGGAACAATGGTGCTCAGTTGGAGCTTGCAGTGCGGGAATCAAACAAACTGGAAAATGCAGTGATGAGGTGCGGCAGCAGCAAATGACCTCACCTTTAGACTGAATGAGTGTCTCGGTCCATCCGTCCGCATGAAAAACACTGGAGACGGGACACTGAGTTTGATCTCAGGCGCAGGTGTTTCCAATTTGAAAAAGGTTCAAAGTTCACTGAGAACCTGAGAGCATGTAGATTGTCAATGTTTTTTCTTTGTACGCTCAACAAAAACGAAGCTCAGTGTTTTTTTGTTTTTTTTACCCAAGACAAAAAGCCAAAACCCTGTTCTTGACATACATAAATTGGAAACATAACTTTTTGAACTAAATGTTGGTTATCCGAGCAAATGCAAACAGTGAATGGAAGATGAATAATGTTTGGCTGCAGATCCCAGGAGTTCGTGGCCAGCATGTCACTGAATAATAAAGAGCAAAGTAAGCACGGCTTGCTGCAGAGGCTAGATAAACCCAATCTCTTCCAAGAGAGGCTGAAAGGGGTTTTAACTCATTTGACATTCATGCGGCTACATTTTTGTACAGATTGGGCAAAAACTGTACATTTATTTTCTGAACAGTGAGGAATGCATACATTCATCTATTATCTAAGTCTGCTTATACATGGTCAGAGGGCAGTTAGTACATCCTGGGCAGTTCGCCAGGCCAGGGCAACAAAGGTTACATTCACACAAATGGCAAATGTGACCAGATCTGAGTTTTTCACCTCTCGTAATGTCCATCATCCATCATACGCTTCATAATTCTGCACCAAAAGAGGCCAGACGTGGTACATGTGGACAATCTGAAAGCAAACAGTGCCGAGTTATGCTTTCTTTTTTCTCCGCCTACTTCATCTTGTCCCGATCTTGTGATGATACGGTCGGCTCCCACTGCTCAACAACTTTAACATCCATCCACAGACGGCGGCGTCTATCGTTACTTCTGTAAACATCACGCATCTAACTTCTTCTGTGCATGCAGGTCGCTTTGGAGTCTTAAAAACGTCACCAATGTGTCTGATTGTTGTTGCATTCAATTAATAGTAGGAACAACCACACAGAAAAAATGATTTACATAATATGGGAAAACTTAAGAAATAGTTCAGCACACGCTATCCTCCGGTTTGCAAAGAGGAATATTTACAGTCTAGATTCTCAAAGCTGATAGAGACATAGACCGATTTTAGCCGTAATTACAACAGACGGTTGTCCTGCACATACTCAGGAGGACTAAACACTTGACGATGTTGTAGCGTCTGATCATTTGGAGACTTTGGGTCTGCCTGGGAAGTATCCTACACAAGTAGCTTTGACCTAACAGGGACCAGATAAGGAGAAATATACATTCCCATGAGAAGAGGAGACGGCCGACTTATGTTAGCTGATAAACACCATAAGGAGAATGTGTACATTTCTGTTAGAAGTATACGTACGGAAATGCCAAATATGGTGATGTTTGTGTGCTGGGCACAAAAATCCCATGTCCAGACATGAAGCTGAGATGTCCTCATAAATCAGCTGTTTTGAATAAATCTTTGCTGTTCAACTGATGTCATGTCTTTCTTCCTGAACCAGAAGACCACCCGTAATATAGTAAAATGTTCTATTGTAGTCATAAAAAACTGAAAATAATGCCATGATGTCTTACTTTGTTTAGATCTATAACAGAAAATCATGCAGGAGTTTTTGTTGCATGAATAGAATGAATGTAAAAAAGTTTGTGAAGTGCCATCAATGCAGTCATGGGTACAAAGGCACCCATCAAATTTCAAGCATGCCAATTTTAAATAGAACCAACCCCATTGCTAATAACAAGCAAGCAGTACACTCCAAGCAATGGTTGGAGGAAACTGAGGGCGCATTGTCCTGTCATGAATTAGTAATATTTCTTCAAGGTTTCATGGAGGAAGCAGAATTTAGATTGGAAACCATGGATAAAATCATGAATCTTTCAACATTAAATAATGTATTTATGTAGCCCTGGGTGCAGCGACCATTCTTCCCCTTCCAAACGCTCAGCTTAGCTGCCATTTCTGACCTGAGTTACATCTGCTGATAATTACATACGACTGTATTTTCTTCCTTGTCCGGATTAATCTGTGCAACATAACTCCTGCAGCAGACCGCAGGTGCTTTGATGTGAAATCATTACAACTTGAATTTCTAAGACCTGTGCTCAGTAAAATCTGACAGGTGGTTCCTTTTTGTGTGTCCGTTAAACTATGATGGAGAGTCTGGTTTTGATCAGGGGTGATTCAGACTGACTCTGTATAATTTGTTTTGACCAGCTGGCTGCGTCAGTGCAGCCAGCCAAAACCCACAAAGACCAACAGCTGGAACGGTGTTGTGTTACAGGATGTAATGAGAGTAGTGTAAAAGCGTACTGCTGACAGAGATTCTCCAGAGGAATTAGCAAGTTACAGAGTTGTGAAAAGTGTTTGGACAGCTTACGGATTTCTTTTGGTTTCTGTTTTGTTTTAAACACTATGAAGGTTGGTTTTCTATTAGACAGAAGTTATCTGGGTAAACACAAAATGCAGCTTACAGAAACTATCCAAACCCACCTGGAACTGTCTGAAAAGGAAACTTTCACTTGAATCTAATAATTGCTTGAAGCATCATTAAGTCTTTGCTTTAACTAATCTTTAACTCAAATTCAAATCAGGATTATCTGACGGGATGCAAATTTCACAGTTCTGTCTACTATTGCTATCTACTATTTTTGGTTTGCACGCACAGAGCTATCTGACGGAGCAATAATTGTGAGCGTGTGAAACCCAAAACGTGCGCGCGCTCAAAGGTACTCGGACACACGGTCAACTCTGACAAAAATGCTTGCTCTGCTCGCGCTCGGCTCTGTGTCTGTGCTCGCAACTTTATATTATATGGAAATGAGCCGCGCTCCCAGCCAATCAAAGACTGACCTTTTTCATCCAATCAAAGAATTCCTTCCAAATACACAAAGTTGATTCAAACTCTCAGATTTACAAATATTTCAGCAGTTTTGGGTACAAGAACTTTATTGACATATAAATACGAATGTTAGAGTTTTCCATACACCTTTCTGACAGCAATCTTACTCCAAAGTTTAGTCTCTTTTTCCATCTTGTCATCTGTTAGTGTTGCAAGGATAAGATCAGCTGTTCCGTAGACATCGGTTACCCTGCTTGTTTAATAAAAAAAATTAATTAACATTAACTTTCTCCACATAATAGTGGGACAGAGGATAATATTAAATTGTATTACAGTATTTAATAGAACGTTGACTACAATAAAAATGATAGTAAGTAATACATTTGTATATTTAAAGAAATAAATTCTAACACTATAAAAGTGGAAAAATAACCATGTTATCTTCTATTATGTCTTTCGTTACTTTCCTTCAGAAACTTCCGGTTCTTGGTCTAGGCCCTTAATTTGCTGGTTGTGATTGGCTGTTTTCCATGGAAGCGGAGAAATATTTGGAACGAATTATTTAATTGGATGAAAAAGGCCAGTCTTTGATTGGCTGGGAGCCGAGTCCAAGCAGTGACCTGAGCGAGCGAGCGAGCAGTTTGTCAGAGTTGAGCGTGTGTCCGAGCACCTATGAGCGTGCGGGCGCTTGAGATTCATACGCACGCGCTCACAATTGTTGCTCCTTCAGATAGCTCTGTACGCGCAAACCTGGTGGCACAAAAATCACGCCATACAAGATCAGATCTTCATTTTTGTCCCATTGGGCAATTAGTTTTACAGCAAGGCAAAAGAAAAACAGATAAAATGAACAATTATCTCTCAATTGGTACTCAGTTTTAACCAAAGGGAGTTAAAGAACACCAAACTTTAGTGTGTTTGTGCATGTGTTTATCCTGTGAAAGTGTAAATCAACACTAAGTAACTTTACAACCTTTATAAAATATTTTAATAACTTTTGTGATCATACGTCGACTTACAGCTCGTTGAATGACGCCTCAGTCATGGCCCGAGGGGGTCAGTATCACTTTAACCGGCACTAAGAAACTTTGGAGAGGGTGGCAGGAACCCTGCCTTCCACACTAAACAACTACAAATGTGCAGACTGCTTTACTGCATACGTCACTTCCTCCGTTTCTTATCTCCAACATCATCATCTGACATTGTTTCACCACAATTAGATTCATCACCTCATCGCTATTCATCCTTCACACAGACACTGGAAACAGAAATGTACTTCAATCCACCTGATCAGGATTTTACCACACTATGTGCTGGTGCTCATGGGAAATGGAGTCTTCATTCAGACAAAACTCTACCACTTTTGTTCACACTGGGCTGCCAAAATCGACCAAAATCAAAACTTCTAAAGTGTCTTTAAATTCCAGAGCAGAAAGAACCGAAAAATCAAGAAATGATTAGGAAACTCAGAAGATAGCACGGTTTCCAAGAAAACCGTTATTAAGGAGGGTTTAGGTATCAGGTGGTTAGGTGGGTGGACTGTATAGGTGCTGGTTGAATAGTATGGTGTCTTCCTGGTGCGTCGGTAAGAGTGCAGAAGAGTCCAGAATGTAGTTTAAAACAGTTTAATGAACTTGAAGGAAGCACAGTAATGCACAATGGTTAACAAGGCAATTAGGTGGTAGTTCTTCTCACTTATTACTGATTTCCATAATTATTATTTGTGTGTGTGTGTGTGTGTGTGTGTGTGTGTGTGTGTGTGTGTGTGTGTGTGTGTGTGTGTGTGTGTGTGTGTGTGTGTGTGTGTGTGTGTGTGTGTGTGTGTGTGTGTGTGTGTGTGTGGTCTAAAAAGGAAGGAAACAAATATACAAACTCTGCATCAATAAACAAACTCTGAAATAAATACATTCAGACTGGTTATTTATGACACTACTATAGGCTGCTATACCCTGGGAAAACACGACCAACTAGAAGCAAACTCGCGGCAACTACACATCACAGGCTATTGAATGCGCTAAATTATCCACCTTAAAACACTAAATGCTATTTTGGCTAACACAAATACACAACACATTCCAAAGGACACTAAAGGCTTCCAATATCAAAATAAAGCATTACAGATTACAAAAGCAACATGACGAAGTCTCGCGGGCTCAAAATCTTCAGCGCAGCCAATGGCTCTCCTAACAACCTTGGAAGCATAAAAATCACCACAGTGAGGATGAAAACTGTAATTGTTAAATTTGTCGCTTCCCTAAACCGTTTCTTGAAACTATTAAAGAAAAGAAAAGATCCACCACAGTCTTGGCTATTGGTTAAAAGGTCTGTTGACAGTTAAATGAACCAAAGATGTTGTGTTTGTTTTTGCAACGAGCACGAATGAAAACTAAAGCTTTCAATGACAGAAACAGCTGGAGCATTCCCACCTAACCAGAAAGACGCTATTGGAGTAATTTCACACTGGCAACAATGATTCTTGGGTGTGGCAAGTAAAACCAAACCCAACTTTGTCCCAGATGTGGTTCATCAGTTAACTCACGATTTAAAGGTTTTTACTCTTTTACATGGCGCTAGGGTTCTTTTGGACTATTTGTTTCCTTCAATAAATGAATCTTTGTAGTCTGTTTATTTTGTCACATATTGATATTTATTCGATAATGTGCAACGTTCACATTTGATATGATACTAAAATAAGGCAAAAATGACTGCAAATAGTTTTTCAGCGGACAGAATGTTCTCAGCTGGAATGGAGCTTTATGGTCGGGGGTAGAGGTTGATGGCTGGCTCAGTGTAACCTTAGAGTTATTGTGTCTTTTCCCGCTCCCCACTGCACCTGTCCCAAAAAGCAAGTTAATCCCATAACCAACACATACCCCCAACCCCCCCACTTCCATGCACAGACATGACACATCTGTCCCAGCGATTATCCACGGCCTGACGTACTGCTGGAGAAAGTCATACAACGCTTAGACCTGCCGGCTGCGGCTTTTTTCTGCGCTTAGTCTCGGTGATGGACAGTATGGCGTTTATGTTGCTTCTCCTTTCCCCCACCCCTCGCCCGCCTCTCCCTTTCCTATCTCTTCATACAACCTCAATCAAAACGCTTTCGTAACGGTCGTGAACAGGGAAAAAGGAGAACAAATGTCAGATTACTTTGCAGTTGACAACCTATCTGTGCACTCTGAGGTGGAAAGAGGACTTAAAACCTTGAAATTGCCTCAGTGTTATTACCTGAATAGCATGTTTTGTTTTTTGTCTTTTTTTTATCTCTGAGATGTATACTACACCGCTGCGTGATTGCAGCCCATTGAAAAGCAATACAAGGCTGAGTCCCCTTGCTGGCAATGTGCTGCAGTGCCCAGTGCTCAGGTGGTGGCTGCCCTAGATGTCGGCTAAACGGCCTCATCAGTGTCCAATCACAGGCTCCTGCACAGACAGGGCCCGAAAGATCACAACCACAGGGACAAGGCATGCCTGTGAAGGCTTTTCATGCTTGTTTACAAAAACGCAACAGATGTACGGTGGAAAAATATTGTTTGGCTCTTTGCATACGTACCTCCTTTTGACCCAGACATTTGCTCTGATGATACGACTTTAAACGCAAGTGCAGTGTAAACTATCAAGGAGCGATTATGTTTTTTTCCTGCTAAAGGAGAACTAGATATTCTGAACATGAACACCTGCTTATTTGAAGCTTTCATCTTGCTTTTTGTAAAGAAACGATTGTCTTTTATCTCTTTGCAGATGGAGAGTAACCTTGTGGCTCCTTACATGGGCAGACAGTCCCAGTCACAAAAAGTGACTGGGACTGTCTGCCCATGTAAGGCAGCAGGTATGCATTTGTGCATGAATGGCTGGACCAGTTCTCTTCAAATCCAGTACTTGAGGTCTGGTGTCCGGCGACTTTTAGATCTGTTCCCGGTCCAACAAACCTAAATCAAGTGGCTGAATCACTGCCTCAGTATTCAGTCCAGTTCTCCAGAGTCCTGCTGATGACCTGATTATTTGGCTCAGATGTGTTGAAGCAGAGATGCATGTAAAAGTTGCATATCTAAAGAACTGGAGTTTAATAGGTCCCGGATAGGAGAGTTCATTTGTTCTCCGTTTTACAAAGCTACTGTGTTGGACTTTGCTGCCCCTTACAGGTGAGGGGTGTGCCTAGAGAGTTTGATGGGTTGATAGGCGCTCCAGGTATAGGAAAATTCTTACATTGAACAATGTAGCAAGACACTTTCTTTAGCTTTTACTCAATTTATCCAGAGTAGATAAAACCTCATGGTAAGACAAAAAATGTCTGTAACAACCAGCACAATAGCTCATAGTCTGTTAAAAACAGACACTAGAATAGCTTGTAGTCTTCTACATTTTTCACAATGTTCCTCTAAAAAAATCCATCTCTCTATTTCTGGGATCTTTAAATCCGAGGTCTGAGGTCTGGTTTCCTGCAGCTTTTAGATGCTTCTCTGCTTTAACACATCCGACCTGTGGAAGCCAGACGTGGTGGAGCTGGACGTAAACAAAGTCTGAGTTTTGCTTTGTTGTTTCATTGTTCCTCCTGACTTTAATGTGTAGATTTGAAGACTTCCTTTCTAGATGGTCCAGAATGTGAGTAAATGCAAAAAGATGTAAGTATTTCAGCACCACACTGTTTGTTTATGAATGTTAAATATGTATAAACACAAAATTGGAGCGTCATTGTAAAGTGTTAAACCTGTGAATAATAAATGTTAATACATGTTTATTATTCATTATTATAATTATAGCATGTATCACACTTTACAATAAGGCTCCTTCTTAGCTTTTATAAATGTTTAGTCATTAAGAAACTATTTTCTGCTTTATAATTTAAAATAAGGCTGCTTTAATACTTTCAGATGTAGATAATTCATAAAGTAAAATATGTAAAAAAATAAATGTGCAATGGAAACCTTGTAAATATGTCTCTATCTCTGTTTGTCATCCATAATTAATGCCAGATGAACTGTCATTATTCATTTATAAAGTGTTAACCGATGAATAGATTACACATCTATACACTTTTTATCAGCCATCTGTAAAGGGAAGAGAACTAGGATGAGAAATCATAAGAAACAAACAGTACGCACATTTCAGCACCTTTAGTGAAGCTGTGAAAGGAGCCTTCAAGTAAATTCAACTTCTTACAGTTTTGCATAATGCCGCACATATTTTGGGCTTTAATTTTAAAATCTCCAGTTGAGATCAAAACTCTTTTTGATATCATGCATTCTTAATGAGTTTAGAGAAAAACAAGGCAATCACAAATCATCATTCACAACAATAACCATAAGCTGCTTTTCATTTGATCCTTTGTTTTACAAGTCCACCTGACTTGTTGCTGAAAAGCTCAATGTTTATTTACTTTTTTATTTGTTTGTTTGTTTTGTTTATTTTCCGAGTAACTCCAAGTAGAGTTTAAGAAACTCCAGATAACTTCCTAAACCAGTTTAATGTTTGTTATGGAAACCTAAACACGCCAATATCTTCTACAATCCTTTAATTAATCGTTGCCATATTTTAATATTACTGAAGTCGGAGTTGGATTTTAGTTTGAATCGTCCTAAAAACTACAAATTTATCTGGAGGAAGCCACTAAACGTTACCCTCAACTCACCTTAACCTGGAAGGGATGCTAATAACTACGCTGGGATGACAACATTCAAAAATAAATACACAAATTAAAATAAAATAAAACCCAGCAGTTTAACAAGAAATGCTGTTCTCACTGATAAGCAGATGAGTTTACACTGGCACATGACCGATGTGAGACACTTCAGGCTCCTGACAGGCAGAGACATCACCCTCAGTCCCGCACAACCAATGGATTCTCCTGCATTGAAGAGAAACTCTGAATTCCAGCACATTCTTCAGGTTTGTCCATGGTGGCATTTCATGGTTGCTATGGAGATGTTTTTATTACTGCAGAAGCTTTTTGGAGGTTTCTCGCTAACCTCGCTTAGCATTTTCCCTTTGGTTTGGTGTTTTTGTGCATTATTGTAGACAGCGGATTTTGTTAAAGAAAAAAAAAAACATCTCTGCTCTAAGTTATTAGTCACTTGAGTGATGCTCCTCACGCACGTTTGTGTCAATGCCTTCAAAGATTTTAATATAAGTGAATATTCAAAATCTATTTGGGAACATTTAATTAAGAGCCTGTTAGGGTTACAAGGTTTTGATAAACCAATGCCCCCCTCCCTGCTTGTGCCAAGCCTACATTACCAACGTGGATCATCACCAAGACCGCAAAGATGGCCAACTGAGCAACATTTCTGTTGCCCGGACACACCTCACAGTCCACCAGCTCCACCTGAGATAAACAACCCGTGGCTATTTCTGCAAACACATTTTAGATCTTTATTTATTCAAATAGCCTCATTTAGAACCAAGTTATTATAAAATGACTCTTAAATTAACTGTGAATGTAGACTTGAGGAAGGACAACACGTTTCTCCAGGCCCTGGGTTTGGTGGCGTAAACCCACAGCAGGCCTTGATTACTTTGCCAGTCTCTGTAATTGAGCTTTGCTCTTTGATTTGAAATAAGCAGCTCCTCTGACAGATGATGTCCAACAGTGAGGTCGGAGACGCTCGGAGGGGGGGGGTTGTCATGGCAGACAACGACTGCATCGCATCAAAATGAAGGCAAATTATATTTTGCTCTCTTCTGAGTGATTATTCAATTACAGTCAAATCATCAAACATGTCAAGTTTGTTTTTAATCTACAGAACATGAATCAGAGCCTCCAGACAGACCCTCAGTGTCATGCAGAATTTCATAATACAGGCTTGTTCTTCCCATATTGTCTTCGTTTTTTAAACTGCGCCATACGTGCTCTTATTGAGTCCTCAGACACGGAAGACAATTTAGCTTCATTATGAATCCCAGCACTGATCTTCAATCTATATCAAATAAGCTCAACATAGTTTAATTCTTTTTTCTTTCCTTTTTTAGGAAAGTAGCCTTCAGTTTGATTCTAGATGATTGATCATCATAAAGATCTGATATTTATGGAAGCACAAAGACTAAAATTAATTTAGAAAATTGGAATATTATGTTAAAATAAACCAATGTTCTTAATGTGTGCAAAGTGGATGGATTAATCAGGACATACAGTGCCCTCTTCTGGCCAGGTTAGGTAATGTTTTTAACTAATACAGATAGAATAGATAATTAACACATTACCTTTAATTTTGTTGAATTATATATATATATATATATATATATATATATATATATATATATATA
>JAVLVB010000556.1:0-22660 GCA_032876305.1 Orestias chungarensis | reverse complement strand
AACTCCCCTTTAACAGGAAGAAACCTCCAGCAGAACCAGGCTCAGTACAAGCAGCCATCTGCCACGACCGACTGGGGGTTTGAAAAGACAGAAAACTAAATTAGAAGCACAGGATACTGAAATAAAAGAGTTTATAGCAGCAGTTGTAGAACGTCACTGGAAGCATCTCAGCCCATGTTCTCATCCAAGAAGCTGTCTCCACTTTAATAAGAAACTACTCCACTTAAATAGGATTGTCCTCCAGCAGTCTAAGCATATGGCAGCAGAACTATAGAAATAACTTAAATAACCCTGTAGAGTGAGACATGATGAAGGTAGAGCAAAGGAGAACCGTCTGTCTAGACTGAGTTTATCCCCCAACCAGATCATTCTGTCTTCTCTACCTCTTCCTAGTTTTATCAAACAGGAAGGATTTAAGTCTGGCTTTGTTCTCTGGTGTTTCACAGTTGAAGTCCCTGTCTCTCCCTGACTGCTGGATTAAAGACTTCTTCATGGCGCACATGTACACCGAGCTGCAGATGATCAAGGAGGCCTTGCAGAAGTACCAAAACCTCATGGAGGCCGGCTTCTCCAAGAGCACCTACATCATCTCGCAGATCGCTGTGGCCTACCACAACATCAGAGGTTTTAAACATTCTCCTCAGGACAATTCTGGTTTTGCTTTAAATGTCAGGAAACTGCCGCTTAAGCAGGAGGCATCTAACGGCAATCTGCTTCTGTTTATTAAAGATATCGACCAGGCTCTGGCGCTGTTTAATGAGCTAAGGGAGCATGATCCGTATCGCATCGACAACATGGACACCTTCTCTAATTTGCTATATGTGAAGGTAAGTTCAGAGTACCGATGTGATGTTTCATGGGATCATAGATTCAGTTCTTTATTGAGTCGCTGGCTTTTCCTCCTTACAGAGTATGAAACCTGAATTAAGTTATCTGGCACACAACCTGGTGGAGATTGACAAGTACAGAGTGGAGACGTGCTGCGTTATTGGTGAGCGTCCAGTTAATCCCATGCAGAGTTAATCCCAGAAATCCCTGGTTTCAGTATAAACTCCAGAACTTCTCAGTTTGAACAATGTTATTATAAAACATATACATAGATCATACCTAAAATATAAAAACCAATCATTATTTTGGCTGAAAGGCTCTTTTGTTTATGTGTTATTGCCTTTAGCAGACACGTTTATCCAAAGCGACTCACAGAAGAGGGCTAAACATCGAACTAGAGACAATTTACAAATGAAAAATTATGTAAAGTGTCGTGGAACAAGATAGATCGTTAAGGATTTGTCATTTACCTACTACATTTAATTAAAGCACAGATTAAACAAGAACCATACATTGATCACTATATGATATCAGGAAGTAATAAGTACATTTAGAGCTTGAATGTCACCGCCATTACGTTTCTGTGTGATGGGTCAGAAATGGACGTTCAGCCTGCCTTGAAAATGTTCAGCCTGCTTCGGTTTCAGTTCCCGAGACGGCTGGGAGGAAAATGACCACAGCTTTGTCTCCTTTTTGAAGGGAACTACTACAGTTTACGCTCTCAGCACGAAAAGGCGGCTCTCTACTTCCAGCGCGCCCTTAAACTGAACCCTCGTTGTCTCGGAGC
This sequence comes from Orestias chungarensis, assembly GCA_032876305.1. Taxonomy (NCBI): domain Eukaryota; kingdom Metazoa; phylum Chordata; class Actinopteri; order Cyprinodontiformes; family Cyprinodontidae; genus Orestias; species Orestias chungarensis. Next base: position 21,045 of record JAVLVB010000556.1, on the reverse strand, counting down.
CTGGACCCTCATGGGCCACGAGTACATGGAGATGAAGAACACGTCGGCCGCCATCCAGGCCTACAGGTGGGACAGCGTGATTTGCTCAGGCTGGAATCTTTTTCACAGGTGTGGGTGTAAACCTTTGGTTGGCCCTCCCCTCGCCCCAACAGGCACGCGATAGAGGTGAACAAGCGAGACTATCGCGCCTGGTATGGGTTAGGTCAGACGTACGAGATCCTCAAGATGCCTTTTTACTGTTTGTATTACTACCGAAAGGCTCACCAGCTCAGGTTTGGATTTCTTTTCTCGTTTCACGTGTGAATCCTGCTAAGAACATTGAACTGAATTGACCGTTTTTACTACAGACCCAACGACTCGCGGATGTTGGTTGCGCTGGGCGAAAGCTATGAAAAGTTATCGCAGCAACTAGAAGCCAAGAAGGTGAACACCCCCCAGCTATGGATGTTTGTTTGTTGTTGCTTTGTTAATATCCAGCTGTTTTCTAACGGATTTGTGTACGGGACGCTTGCTTTGACGTCATGCAGTGTTACTGGAGGGCTTATTCGGTCGGCGATGTAGAGAAAATGGCTTTACTCAAGCTGGCAAAGTAAGTTTTCCTCATCTTGATTAATGTTTTAAAAATGTGTCGTTTGGCATCTTAAAGCTGCAGTAGCCTTTTTTTTTTTGTTCTTCTTACATATTTGTCCAAACTGACGGATAATTAAAAACAATTCAACCAGTATTACTTCAAATTACTTAATGATTACTTTTTACTATATGTGACATATCAAAGTATTTAACGCAATATCCAAATCCAACAAATGTAATTCCTCACAGCGTGAATAGTGGAGATGGCCAGCAATCAGTGATGTGACCTTCCGCCTGGCTCTGACTGGCTTGTTGTGATTTAGAGCGCTGTATTTCTGCAGAGGTCAGCAGTAATCGCATATTAACCACATTTATTTATTGTGCAGATTGTACATTTTCTACATCATGGTCACCAGTGGTGTATTCACGTACTTTACTCAAGTAGAAGTATAGATATTAGGGTTTAAAAATACTTCTGTAGAGGTTGAAGTATCAGCTCAAGCTTTTTACTAAAGTAAAGGTTTAAAAGTGCAGGTTCCTAAACTACTTAAAGTATAAAAGTAATTAAGGGGAAAAAATGCCATTAAGGACAAAAGCTTAGAAGAGGCCTCAGAGGCCTGAAGTGAACTACCCACCTCCCCCTAAAACAAAATTATGTTGTAGAAAAACCTTATTCGCTCTATTCTGATGGCACGGTTTATTAGTTGTTGTTTTTTACTATGAAAAGCATAATAAACACAAGCTGAAATTAAATAGGAGTAACCAAGCTATCTTTAAAAAGTGTATAAGTAAAAAGTCGGATGAAGAATAATTTTGCCAGTTAAGTATAGATACTCCAAATTTCTACTTAAGGTAACAAACACATTAGTGACCGTTTTAGTGACCTATTGCTGCGTTAGACTAATTAAGGAAACAGTATTATTCTGTTTTTGTTTATCTAGTTGCATCCATGCCCTGCATATAAGGGCTAGCTTTTGCATTATTTGCTTTATTAAGTAGAAAATGATGATGATCTCGTCCCTCCACAGGCTCCACGAGCAGCTGAACGAGTCAGACGACGCTGCTCAGTGTTACATGCTTTATATTCAAGACATTTTCTCGTGCGGGGTAAGCTACCAGCTCCCAGCTCGGTTCTACATGGGACACGTTTTATGTTTTCAGTTTGATCTCAACCATATACGGGAATTAGTCTGTTTTGTGATTGTTTTTGACCGAAACAGGAGCAGCTGGAGCACGCCGAGGTGAGCACGGCTCTGCGCTACTTGGGTCAGTACTATTTCAAGAACAAGCTCTACGACGAGGCTTCCCTCTGCGCCCAGCGCTGCTGCGACTACAACGACGTGAGTGTCCGAGGGAATCCGCGGCCGCTCCGCTGTGAAGTCGCTAATTTAGCCGTAACTCCTAATATCTTTTTCAGGCACGGGAGGACGGGAAGGCGTTGCTGAGGCAGATTTCGCAGGTCAGAGATCAGTTGGAGACGCCTTCAGCGGATCTGTTTGCTCCGCTCTCAAACAACAACACACCCGTCCGGAGGGTGTCTCCTCTGAACCTCATCTCCTTCAATCCCTGACATAACCTGGACTTAAAACGGACACAAACCTGGCTGCAGATGAACTGTTTCAGTCTGATGGATCGATGTTATTTTTGCTGGAGCTGGACTTGAATCCTTTAAAAAAAAGAAATTCAGTCGCTGATTTCTAAAAAACTTCATTGTGACACAGATCAGAGTAAAGAATTACTTTTGTTTCCCTTTTATATATTAATAAATTGTAGCACAAAAAATCACCAGTTGAATTATTTGTAAATAAATAGTTTCACCGCAATTAATCTTGCCAACTTCATTTTAGTGTAAATTTCTTTAATTCTGTAACATTTGGATCAATACTGGCTTAGTGCCCCCTAGAGGTTGATCAATGGCTACTGCAGGTGAATTTAACTTTGGGTCAAAACCAGTGAAACTTAAGTAAAAGAGCATGTAGTGAGTCAGGAATTGATTTACTTGGTATAGTTTAAATCTACAAATGTAACTAAAAGACTGTTTCTAGCCTGATAAGTCTCAGATCTGCTGTGCTCCACAAAACCTCCCAACAATATTAGAAATCTCCATTCTGCCTTTTTATTTTACACATTTGAAACTCCTAACCCTCTTACAAACTCAAACCTGGCATTTTTCTCTTATTCTAGGGGATTTGCTTGATTCTTGTCTCGAATCCTTTCACGGCTTTGTCCACCAGGGTCGTTTTGGCTTTTCGGCCTCAAGTTAAAATCCCAGTATTTGCATGTAAACAGTGGGAAACAGTTTTGGGATCCTGCTCTGCAGCACTGCCTTCAATCATGTCACACTTCCTGTCCGTTCTAGTGCAGTAAAAAAATAATGCTATCAGAAGTTTGATTCTTTACTGGTTCAAATGCTTTGTGCTCGCCTGTTTTTAAAGGTCGACTGCTACAATATGTTGAAGTGTACCGGAGGGACCATGACATTGATTATGATAAATAGCCATGTTGACAGCTTGGTTTACCACTGGCACACGTGACTACCATCACAAAAGCTGAAATAGTACCTCAAGTTTCAGGATTTGCAGATACAGTTGAGTGTCATTAGCATAATGGAGGTGCTGGAGGAGAGCGAGGAGGGAGGGAGTGATGATGATTTTACCGATAAAAAGTGGATAGAAAACAAGTGCACCCAGTAGGGAACTTTGTGGTACTCCGCAGTAAGATAACCAAACTAAAACTATCAGAAGAGATTTAAACCAGCCTGGAGATGTTCCATTGATCCATGGTGTTGAAGCCTTCATATGAGAATATTGTGATTGAATTTTGGTTTCTTACGGTGTTTAATCTGTATTTATTTGTTGAGTGCAAAACATTAACCAGACGATTTTTAAAATGCCACAGTATATTTATCATACTTTATTTTGTTAAACTCTCCCACAAACACAATCAGTACAGAAAAAAGTGAACAAACAGAAAAACGTGTGACAAGAAGCCCAAGACAGAATAAAAGTGTATAGAAATATTTGAGAACAGACATAAAAATCAGACATAGAAAGAAGCAGCAAGTTTAAAATCTTGCAGTTTTACTCTGGTTTGTCATTGTGAATAGATACTTTTCAAACATTACACGTTAATGTGGTGTTACAGGAAATATTCTCCATGGCAAATGAATTGCAAACATGCACAAAACTGAAATTTTATTTTACTGGCATTTTTTAAATTATAAAACCAAATTTGGATGAAGATGAGAACCACACAGCAAACAAGTACGTATAAAAATAGTATAAAGCTGACCAGCGGTTGAGTTTTAAAGCTCAGTACTTTCCTCTGATGCCCCGCGGGGCAGTGAGGGGGCTGGGAGGCGGAGACGGCTGACGAGACCGCAAGATTCGCATGGAGGGAGTCAGGTTTGGTTCTTCGGCCACACGAGTGTTATATTTACGCATCGGCGTGCGAGTCGGAAACAGAGACTGCAAAAAGGGCAGTTTCTGTGGGGGGCGGTTCTCGCCTTCGGCCGGCCTGGTCGCCGCGCAGCCCCGCTTTTTGCAGGAGCCGGGGGTGGCGGGCGCAGCCGGCGTCTGGGCGCGCCCCGCCAGGGTCTCCGCCTTCCGCCGCAGGTCGGCTTTGACTAGCGTGAGGTCGTTCTGGAGCTCCAGCAGGATCTGGTTCTGAGAAGAAGTCAGTGGAGAGGGTTAGGAAGGCAGCATGCACCAGTCCAGTCATAACCTGGTCAAAGTGTTAGAAAATAGGGGTGTCCCGTTCCCAAAAACATCAGCTTATGTTGACCTGCATCTAAAATTCTACAATGTAGGCACTCAAACACAAGCAGTCTGTTCCAGGTTTGATCCATGCCACCAATTCTATTTAGCTGCTCGTATCCAGTGCAATTATAAAGACTAAAATATTGGTATGATATATGTATTAAAAAACAAAATTCAGTTTTATGGCTGAGCAACAGTAATGTTAGGAAGCAGAGGAAAAGGTGAGGAAAGGTGTTTTAAAATGTGCATTTATTACATCTTAAACCCAATAAATCAGACCCTCATTAGAATTTGGTTTCTTTCCTTACAAACATCCATTTAAAATGTTTAATTGGGGTAATATTGGGTTACAGTTAATTAAAAACCTCAAGTTACGATCAATAAAAAACATTTTTTATGTAAGGGGACACCACAAAACACAACAGCTGAAGAAGAGTTTTTGGTAGCATCATCCCTTATTAACATGATGAAAAATAAGTCAAAGGCAGAAGTTTAGATTCTATTTTTAGGGGTTCTGAAGTTGTATTCTTCCCACTGATGCATGTTTAGCCAGTAGGAGCCTCTCAAGGCAGAAAACGCTCACCCGGAAACACAAATGACACATCCAGAATCACTAAAGGTCGTGAAGTTAGAAGCACAGATAAGAAAGAGGGAAGAAGAACACAGGATATCATCATCACACCGTTCACTAATATTCTGCAGATCTACTGTGTGTTTACAAACACGTTCTATGGAAACAATATATGCTATAGTAATCTTTTACCTGTTTGGCCAGCGTCTCGTCTGCTGCTGTGAGCGTGTGGCGGAGCCTCTCGCCTCCTGTGTTGCGACAACAAGCTCTTTCACCTGACTGCAGATCCGCTCCCAGCTTCTGAAGATCCTGTCTGAGCTGCCGCAGGTTCTGTAGAGCGGAAAAATGCATATAAACATGACCTCTGTTGGAGCTTGAAGAAGAAACACAAGTAGTGGAGCCATCACCGACCCGCTGGCCCTCCTGCAGCTTGCGATCAGCGGCGGCGGTTAAGGCGCCAGCTGAACCCGGAACATCCAGCTTCATCCTCAGCATCACCAGCTCTGCACGGACAAACAGAGCAACACCGTCAGTGGGCGGTAATGGCGACAACAACCGCCCGTGAACACGTGCACGGAGCGTCGCCGCAGCCCCACCGTACCCTGGGTCTTGGCCAGAAGCTCAGCACGGCACTGATCGAGTTCGGCACGCAGTCTGCTCAGCTCCGTCTGAGTTGAGAGGCGTTGAGAGCACCGGGGACCCTTGGCGTCTACGAGCGGCGCCGTCGTGGGGACGCCGTCGTCCTTCCTCTTTTGCTCTTCAAGGGCAGCGGCCAGGGCTTCGATCTCCTGATCGCGCTCCTTTGGAACAAATTCAAGGAACAGAAACACGGCACTTTTTAAACTTTAAATATGGTGAATAATCCGCTTTGCTACATACACAACAACCACAAACCCTAATTTACTGCTTTGAGATTAATGTCTGGCAAATACAGAACTAGGCTATTATTGCTATGAACAGCAATGACAGTATGGATTATGGTTAACTCTCAGATAGTCAAACTGATTTGTTTAAAAAAAGAAAAAAGGACCCGATACTTTACATCCTAATGGTATACATATTATTATTTAGGGATAGGCAATATGGATTTAAAACGCGATACCATCAGGATAACAAAAAAGTAATGATCAACATACGTAGGCATGCCAATTTAAAGTAGGGTTCTTTTATTCCATTAGTATTTACCTAAGGACCTCCTATCGTTTGTGATAATCGTGGGGCGTGTCTGTAATTTTGATCCTGTGCATGCGACGCCCCAGGAGAATAAGTAGCCCCGTGCAAATCTGCCTCTCATTGAGTTATGTTTGTTGCACCTTTTTCTAGTTTTTCCAGGTTGAGTGATGGAGGCTCCAGCCCATTTCTGAAAGCATTTAGAGTCCTTAAATTGAGTTTCTCTTGGTGAAAAATCTGGAGGCCCACCCGCAGAGGGGAGATCCACCAAAGGGGCTCGATTTGGCAGGACAACGTTGTGGATGATACATGTAGCAGCAAGCAACATTTGTGACACTATTTTAAGCCATTTCTTAGTTATACGCCTCCATGAAAGGTGAGCAGTACTGACAGCGATCTGGTTTCCACTTCTTTAAAAGTTGTGATGGAAGACAAATGCATAATAGGTGGAGGCGATGTTACAACAACTTTTTACATCATATCTTGGCCTTAACATCAGCAAATCAGAGTATTCTTCAAAGTATTCTTTGCTTATATGGGGAAAATGCTCCACAAGTAACAAAGAGGTGGGAGGTAATGAACAAATTATCAGAGGTCCATAGGGCTAAAGACACAAAGTACTACACTAAACACAGTAACTGCGGTTAATCAAACTGTCCAGCAATTATTAATCCTAATTAATTGAGACTCTAAATCTCCATTCTTATAACAGAGAAGAAATACAAGTGAATCAAATCTTACCTTCAGCTCCTCGCTGTAGAATTTCTTCAGATGTTTCTGCAGGTTGCTTATTTTGTCCTCATACCTCTCCTCGATCAGAGCCCGCTCGGCCTCCAGGGTTTCCCTGCAGGACAGGGAGATACTCATCATCCATATCCAGCCTTATTTAATCCTAATGTTCATCTGTAATGTAAACCAGGCTGGTTTCATTCCTTGCATTATAACAAAGAATTAACCATTTAAACCAACGAATGTTCTTTTACGTCGAAAAACATGAAACTGTGTGTGATTGAAATATATAAACTTCAAACTTTAATACTTTTTCAGAAGAAATCTAAAAATAAATAAATAAAAATCATGATTATCTGGATATTAATGCATTAGTAAACTTTAGGTTGGGTCTTATCATTCAGCAAGAAATATAAATACCAGCGGTCTCAAAATGTATAACAATTAAATTTGTGAAGTGGTGCCTGTTTTTTTAATTTATTTTTTAATCTTTAAATAAGAAAAATATAAATATCAATAAGAACGACAGAGCTGGTTTATTTCATAATGTAGGGAGCAGTTAAATCAAGTCAAAAATACTTTATTCATCCCAAAGGGAAATTAAATTAAAGGACCCAAAGTTGTGAAATGGCAACTTTTCAATTTATTTAATGAGTGCACATTTTTATTTGGGTTCCATTAACAACTCAAAAAACCCAAAACCATTGATAAAGCTAAAAAATAAATAAAAAGACATGCAAGTTGGGATTCAACTTACGAATAAACCTTCTGTAAAAGCCAACAAAAGGCAAATATTTCCCTAAAACTAGGATCTGCAGACTGTGCAGAAAGTAATTTTTTATAAATGTGTCTCCTAGAAGAAAATACAACAAACAATCCGACATTGCAGGACAACGAATGTACTTGGAAATAATAGTTTCTGTAAAATACGGGTCAAACTGAGGCCAAAAATGACCTGCAGCGTAAAAGGTGAGGCTCTCTGGACAGCTGGGAACCCGTTTATAAACCTAAAGGACAGACCTGCTGGGTTTGTGTTCAGAACGTAAGTCCATGTAACAGCAGAACACTAGTTTTTTTTTATTCTGATGTCTCCATACGTTTGTATGACGCTGCCTTCACTCAGATGGTCTTGATGCTCAGTGACATTTTTTTGTGCGTCTAGTTGCTCATTCTGCAAATAAATTGAAACACCATCAAACTTCAATGTTAATGCATGTGGAGAAAAAGACGTTCCACAGCAGCGCCATGTTTACGTCAGTAACAAGGAGGCCGCCGTCTGTGGCTGGATGTTAAAACAACCTATTGGCTTATTTTAGCAGCCAGTGGACAAAAGCGGTAGTGCTTTTTAATCTGAAGGAAGACTCCATTTCCCATGAGCACCAGCGCCTAGCATGGTAAAATCCTGATCAGTTGGATTGAAGTTCATTTCTGTTTCCAGTGTCTGTGTGAAGGATGAATAGATGAGGTGATGAATCCATTTATGGTGAAACAATGTCAGATGATGATGTTGGAGATAAGAAACGGGGGAAGTGACGTATGCAGGAAAGCAGTCAGCACATTTGTAGTTGTTTTGGGTGGAAGGCAGGGTTCCTGCCACCCTCCTCAAAGTTGCTTTGTGCCGGTTACAGCGATAAGGACACAGTCAGTTCATGACAGAGGCGTCATTCAACGTAAGTCGACGTGTAATCACAAAAGTTATGAAAATGTTTTATGAAGGTTTAAAAGTTACTCTGTGTTGTGGAATGGGAGCCGACCCCATCATCACCAGATCAGAACAAGATGAAGGAAGCAGAAAATAAATTAAATAAAAATTAAACTCTGCACTGCTCGCTTCAGACCACGTCCGGCTTCTTCTGCTGCACAATTATGACGCAAGGCTCACATAAATGTCATAACTATGATAAAAGTCTGTGAACATGTGACACCATCATTCTGATTGCAGACTAACTGAAAATGTGAATCCAAGTTAGTACCACTTTATTTATTTTCATTTATTTTTTTGGTAGGGTGTAAACAGAATGCATACTTTTTGTGCGGTCATGAAAAAATTAGACGAGGGTCGCATAAGGCCAAAGATCAGAAGTAAAATATAAATATGTGTCCACATATTTAAAGCCAAAGTAGACGCTTGACAGAGGAAAAGCTCACATACGTGAATCCTTCCTGCATTCCCGTGATGACCTCCATCATTTCAGAGACGACCTGCTCTCTCACGGTCGCCTCGAGGGCTTCCTTCTCCTCCCGCTGGCGCCGCACCTCCCGCTTCAGGACATCAATGGCTTGCAGTAAAGCCTGTATAAAACCCAGACAGCCAGTGGATTAGTGGGAATCTTCCAGCTTGAACATCAAATTAATTATTATTAAAATAAAACAAACGGGGTAGGAGACTTTTGTTTTGTTATTATGTTAATTAAGGAAATTTTACTTTAGTTACTTGTAATTCTTTTGAAAACGGGTCAGTTTAGTTTTCTCTTTGTTAAAAACAAATGAATTTAAGTTTTAATTAATAAATTGGAGTTGCAGCTCTGAATCTGCAGTACATATGGTTTTAAGCATAATTGCTCTGCTGTTTAACCACTAACTAAACTAATGAAATGTTCACACAGATCATAAATCATCCCTTAATACAGTTTGTAATATGTTGGTGCTCCATTTAAGTTCCCACTGCTTAAAGATCTGTTATCAAACCCAAACGAATAAGAGCAGAACAACATTACCTCTGTGTTCAACAGGGTGATGTCTCCATCTTCGACGTCGCTCTCGTCCTCGTCCTCCTCCATCCCCGTGCTTTCGTTAACCTTCGCTGCCGGCTCTCGCAGCAGGGACAGGATGTAGGCCACCCTGGTCTTCGTGGACGGGCCGTGAACGAGCTGGAAAGAAACTGGTTTTTAGTCCATTTTCCAACCACCTGACCTCTTAACATTTTTATTCGGCTTATAGTCTTAAAAAAATAAACAGTAACATATCTAGAAATACTTATAGATGTTATTAATCCATCCGTATATACTGTAAACATAATCACCGACTGTTTGTTACGTATTAATTAAGAAGAAAACTGATGGGTTTCTTCGTTGTTCATCAGCTATTTTAAACAAGTGTTCCGCCTTGTATGAACAACAACAAAAAACAAACAAATGTTATTTAATAAGTTTACTAATCCTTATCGTGCAGACAAGGTAGTGACTTATTATGAAATATTAAGTACAAACAACTCCAGATAAAATACTAAAGTGAAGAGATCTGGCAAGAAATTGATCAATTGTGTCAAATTAATGCATAATAAACACTTATTGAGCCAATGAATAAATAAATCTAGAAACTACCTACAAGCCATCGATAGGGACGCTCCTTATTTTACAGTGGTACAAACATTTTCTTTGAGAATCTTGAGATATCATTAAAATATAAATATATATTTTGCTTTAGAAAGCAAAACTGACTTCTTTTTACAACTCACTGATTTTAAAAATCCTACTGTAATGCTGCTTTCACCCCGAAAGTGTCTGGAGCGTCTAGAGCGTCCAGTTTAAATGCAACGTCCATGTAAACGTGCGTCTAGGAGCGTCAAAGTCGAATGGAGCTTTGGCCGCTGGACGCTTGAGAGTGGACCAACCAGAGAGCTCCTTCTATGTAACGTAGTGACGGAAGATCCTGAGGTTATGATGGAGGATAGATTTATTGTGGCTGTTTTCTCTAACTCCAGTGAAACTAGCGCTGAAATCGACCCTCGTCAGCGTTAAGCTGCTGGAGGAGAAAATCACCAAACTCTGAACGCTGCTGGATTTTTCCCCTAGTTACAGATATGGAGCCGAGGCAGCCGACAACCACGCTCTCTTGGTTTATTACATAGAGACGAGCCGCTCTCTTGGTTTATTAGAGAAAGACGAGCCGCTCTCTTGGTTTATTAGAGAAAGACGAGCCGCTCTCTCGGTTTAGTCCGCCATTGTACTAAAAGACAGGAGAAGAGACAGGAAGTCCGACCAGTTTGAAGAGTCTGACCCTAAAAAGCGCACAAAATGTAAAGGCATCCGATGCTATCTTGACGCGTTTGCTGTGAACGCAGCATTACTTCTTCACAAAAAGAGGAAGAGTCCATTCAGATTCAGATCTCATTCTAAGGTTTCAACTTGCTGATCACCAACCAGGACTAATCAAGTCTACTTATCTGTTTCTTTTACCTTAACTTAATCACACACTCAGATATTTTAATTACCTGTGTAGCTATAGCGGAGAATTTGAGGGCCTGCAGAGTCTCGTCGTAGATGGAGGCGCACGGATTGATGTTCACCACCATGCAGGAGACTCCTCTGCCGCAGAAGAAGCCTTGCAGGACGCGGGTCAGCTTGCTGTCTCTGAACGGCACCACCTGAGGGGGCCTGGACCTGCCGATGCATTTCAGTTTAACCCCAGAGCTAAACATCACCACTAAACATGTCAGCCTTCCAGGCGATGGTCGTACTTGTTATTCTGGTTGTGTCTCAAAGCAGCGATGCAGCGCCCCAGCGTCAACAGGGAGGTGTTGATGTTGTTGGCCTCCTTCATCCTCTCACCGTTACGCTGCTCTTTACAGCGCTCAGACCCGGCAAGATCACACACGGTCAGCCTACGAACAAGACAAAGCTCATTTTTACCATGTTAAAAAACTAAGAAACGCATTTTAAAACCGCACTGTTAACACATACTCGCTGATATGCATAGCCTGTCCTGAGCTGGCTTCAGGGTGAACATGAAGGACACGGATGGAGAAGATGCTGTGGCTGCGTAGGAGATGAGAGAAAAACAATCAACTTCAGTCCTGATAAATGAATGGTGGAACATTTTCAAAAGGAAGAGGCTCCAACCTCCTGCTGGAGTTTTGGTTTAGATGAGTGCTGGCAAAGCTTTGGTTTCGACGACCCGCCTTCAAGAACCTCCAAGCTTCCTCAGCGCTGCGGATCTGGATCCAAGTGAGATCTGATGCAGGAAAAATGGAAAGATGAAAACAGAAACAATCCAAATCTAACAAATTTCAGCAAAATACTTTGAGATAAGAGTAAAATTATTGAGAATAAGTCCTTTGATTAGTGGTGGGCAATAAGAATATATTTATTATAACAATATCTTATAAAGCTAACATAGCAATAAATGTACTAATCTTAAAAAATGTAACAATTTAAATTAAGGCAACAGGATGAATAGTAATGAACCCAATTGTGGTGAAACAATCTCATGTGATGATGTTGGAGATAAGAAACGGGGGAAGTGACGTGTGCCGTAAAGCGGTCCTCCTCAAAGTTGCTTAGTGCCTGTTAAAGCGATACGGACCCCCTCTGGCCCTGACAGAGGCATCATTCAACCAGCTGTAAGTTGACCAATAATAACAAAAGTTCTAAACATATTTTATAAGGTCGAAAAGTTACTTCGTGTTGCTTTAAGCTTCTTTGAAAGCCCATTTTCTAAAAGTGCAGATGGCTGCACTGATACAGGCATATGCAACCGTTACAATTCAGAGCCATTTTTGTCCATATTGAAGCCAAATAAATCTCTTATAGAGCCACAAAATATTAGGATAAATCACAACAACTATAAAAGGTCAATTATCATGATAACGATCCCTACCTTTAACATAGGGGTTCCCCTGCTTGTCATCACTGAGCCGCAAAGTCGCTCTTTTCCGGGGTTGCTGAGAGGGCGAAGCATCCAGCAGGTCATACAGGAACTCATTGTAGATCTCATAGAAGGAGACCCAGATGGAAAACTGTACCCCCTCTTCCAGGTCGCCGCCTCCGCTGAGCGAGAGGCTGTCGGGATCCAGACACACGCTGTCCGTGTCTGTAAGTGTTGATCGGACAAAATATTAACGCTACGCTTCTCCCAACTGCTCAGAGCAGCACGCTGCGTCAGCTTATTGTCACATAAAACACCTCCTAACAATATTTATATTCGAATAAGCTTGAAAAAATATTATTCAAATGTTACATGGATTGTCAGTTTTCACCAGGAAGAAAGACTTTATTCAAGTTCACATTTAAATTTTAATTCCAGTCCTGTCCTGTTTATCTTTTGCCTTGAGAAAATGTATTACTGTGTTACCGTTTTATTTCCTTTTACATTCTTATGCAGTTACTGTGATGCATACCAGCATGGATGTTTATTTATGGGAGGAAAACATATTAATAGGTACTCAGATGATGTATCTGTACACAGTTTTATCGTTTCTATACACGTTTAGTCTTTAAGTCTCACCTTCAAGCTGAGTGGAAGTGTGAGTGGTGGAAGACAGCCCTCCGATCCCACTGTCCCACACGGTGGTGGTTCCAGCTCGACGAGACGTCTGGCTGTCATCCTGGAACACGTCAGAATGATTTATGAGGTCATGTCTGCCAAAGGTTTTTCAAAAATAATCTTTATTCATTTTCCATTTTTTTCCTAAAGAGGCAGATTTGAAATGGCTATGGAGCTGCATTTGTAACATACATTTTCACTCTAAAACCTTTTTCTGTGTTTCTACACATTTTTTTGTAGCATTGGGAGTAGAAAAGTTGCACTTTAAATTGAAACCCTGTTCTAAACTAGGCCATAAATTCAGTGCATGCTAGAAATAGTCGCCTGTGCAGTAAAGACTTGTTTATCGGATTCAGACAAGTAGGATGAGTAGAATCTGTGAGTAGGGAACATATTCCTACAAAACGAAACTTTAACATCTTTTTATTTATACTTTGCATTTTTTTTTATTTCTTAGAGGGATAAGGAACTTTTAATTAGTGATGTATGACTTTGTTTTTCCTCACCTACTCCTCAAAGCCAGAAAGACATAAAAACAAACCATTCAACCAAGGCAAAGGTGTTTGGTTTAGATGTGTGTTAATTCAAGTGCTGCACTACTCTACGAAAAGTGATCAGAAGTTCGGGAAGAAGATTAAAAAGTTTAAAACAATTGAAAATGGGATAAACCAGCCGGGGCAAACAACGACAACCAGAACTCAAAAATAAATAAAAAATTATCTAGCGTAAAATCATAAATAATACTGTAATAAAAATAAACTTCCTCTTCGTTTGCACTTTTAAAAAGAAGTGCAAATAACTTTCTTGAATGGAAAAATGTCTTTTACCTCTTTGAGGAGGGAGTTTCTCCGGATTTCCTCAGCCTTGATCTCGCCGCTCTCCAGCTGCCTCACATCCTGATACATGACCGGCTTCAGGTCCATAGCGCCATAGAGACGACCCTGCAGCTTCCTGAACAGAGACACCAAAGCCCGCGGCAGCAGGCCAGCCTCTCGCCCAGTTCCTAGGATAAAAAGAATTGAAAGAGTATTATATTTTAGGTTTGCACTTCAAGTATATGATCATCTGACTAGGCTAAAGACGAAATGTACCTTGAATGGTGTAAGTCTTTCCAGAGTTGGTGACACCGTAGGTGTAAAGGAGCCTGTTTTTTCCTTTGAGAACATCAGTGACCATTTTCTTCATTGTGCCTTCATAGAGTTGTTGCTGAGTCGTTTCGGGACCAAATATCTATAAAAGGAACATGGATAGAATAAATCGGATCTAAATCTTTTTTTGAGAACCAGAATAACCACCTATGAATCTCACTGAACCCGACTTAGATCTCAGGGCCAAAGAACGCGGTGTCCAACCTTAAGTTTCTTAGAATATTTCCGCGGCATTGTTTTAAACATGTTAAACGCTTACAGGGAAGGAAAAAAATAAAAATAAAACCAATGTCAACCGGTCAGAATCATTCAAAAACAATCATAATTTAGGAATGAAAAATGACGTTGATGCCTCTCGATCTCAATGTATTGAACCAACATAAAACTGCACACAGTTGATGTCAGTATTCCTGTATTTGTTTTATGAACTGAGGTTTCTCAAATCTGCAAGTTGGTCAGCGTTCTCCTCAATATTTCCCTTCAGTTAGTTTTCATGTGCATAAATAGGCCAGAATACATTTCAAAAAGTTGTGTTTTCCCAGCTGTGTCTAGTGTAAAGTGTTGTTATTCTTCAAGTCATGCTGCTATGCCTTTCTTAGATGTTTCTTATGTTTATCTTACCTTTGAGAAACTGAACTTGTGAAGACTCTGGGTGATTCCTCTCTCTGCCGTCCGCATATTTTGAGATTCATTTGGAGCCTTGAGGAGCAACGTCTCTTCGTCCTGAACGGCCACACATCCCTACAAGAGTGAAATGGGGAAAAAAAAAAAAAAAAGAGTGGCGGTAGGTGATTCACATGAACAACAACAAAATCAAATGCCTTCAATTATTTTCCCACCTGATCCTCTCCTCTTTCGAAGTCGGTTAGCGGGCGAATGCGCAGAAAAACACCCACTCTTTCTGCGGTCTCATCAGAGCTGCCAGGCTTCAGATCAACTTTCTACATAGAAAAGAAAATCACAAGACTCACCAACTTGATGCTTCTCCTTACGCATCTTACAATTACATTTAGATAGTTATGCACCTATCTGCTTTAACATTCGTGGTGTGTTTGTACGGCTTCATAAGCAACACTGTCAATAAAAAAATAAAGTCAGCATTCTTGTGTGGAGTCTCACCGGCTGAGTAATCGTCGGCCTGGTTTCAAGCCCTGGGGAAATAACTGAGATCTCAGGTAGCCGCGTTCTGGCCCTGCCTCCGTACTCTGCTGCTGTGGACTCCAGCACAGCCATGTCCTCGTCCTCATCCGAGTGACATCCATACGGGGAGGACAAAATCAACGCCATGCTTTTCTGTAATAGCAAATCATCATGAGGTTGTTAAAAAAAATTTTTTTTTAAAGATAGTCTGAAATAATGATTTTCACATTTAAGGGCTATTACACCTACAAGTGTGTTTATTTGCCTGATTTATGTCGCAAACTTTGTATTTATTCATACATTAATGAAGATTCAGTGCCCCTGAAAACATCCTGTAGTCAAACTATTAAAATAAAAGAGAAATGTTCTGAAATATTCAAAATAAAAACTCCTTAACTTATAAAAAAGAGCTAATAAGTACACAGTTTACTGTAAGAGTCAATTTTATGTAAAACTAATGCAGGATGGAGGCTATAGCGACACCTAGCGGCACGGAGACGAACTGCAGCCCAAATAAACTAATTAGAATATTACTTTAAAGTTACATTTTTAACCTAACAGGGTCTTATTGTAACACCCATGTTGTTCTTTTGGGTTAAGAAACGGTATTATGCGTTTATAACCCGTGTATTGTTATGCTAGGCTACACGGCGCCAAGGCTAACCTCATTTAGCAGAAGCTTAAAAACAATAAAAGTTCCTCTTTAAGTTAATCTGATGCAGACTAAGCTTCACACAAAAGGACAAGAAACGCGCGGTGACCTTCCTGCCAACCAGATCCGAGTTAACAATGTTTTGCAACTCAAACCAATATTGATACGAGCTACAAATTAAACTATTAAATCAGCATTAATCGACTCACCCACCTGTAAAGCTAAGCTGTTCACCTCGGCTAAGGGACCACAGAGAAAACAGCCACTAAATGTCCTCGGTGTTTCCCATAAAATCTAGTTCCTCTCTCTAAGCGCTAATTTTAAAATTAAACTGCCTAACCGCGTCTTCCGGTCTCCTCAGCAGCTCCGGTTCTACCGACCAGGTTTGCTTTTTTGAACCATGCACTGCCCATGAAAGCGCCCCTGTGATTGGCTGGGGCTGATGACGTGTTCTCTTCTCTCATTGGTTGGTTAACCCCGGAAGTCTTGGCTAAACTATGAAGCTTTTGTAGGGTTTGTAATGTTCAAATTTGTTTATTCCAAGGCGTGACAGAAGAAAACAGATTTAACTTTGATGAAATAATATTGCTAAAAAACAAACATTATAATTCAAACAAACATAAATAAAGAAATATGGCCAAAGTCATTTTTATCCATACTCCCCACTGAAAGCATTAAACCTGTCTGGTGTATTCAGAAACTGTGGCAACGCCATTGTGAGACAAAACACATCTCCACGAAATTATACAAAAGACCAGGGTTTACTGATTGAGAGGCTTTCAAAGAGTTCTGGAGTATTGTTGCAGAAACACTTATGAAACACAAGGAAAATGAGAAATACCTGAGGGGAAAAGGTCAATATCCATGTTTGCATCAGCTTCCACAAAGAAAAGTGGAAAATTCACGCAGGACTTGTAAGTTTATCCTGGACGATGTGGCTTTCTAAATAAACTGAGCTTGATGCTTTAAGCCAATGATAACTGTTGTATGAGCTTAATATAAACTTTAGCAGTGGTTATCACAGATAGTTTTTTTTGAACTTGGTCTACAATAAAACAAAAACAGTGATTTTCGTTGAACTTGACAAAAATACTACAGAGTTGAAGCTTCATAATTATTGCTTCACAGTACTGGAGTTAAAAGGACAAAAAGAACATTTGTTGCAGAGTATTTATTAGGAAAGAGTGTTTAACATTGTAAAAAACATGTTTTTTCTTGCATGCAGAGACAACAGGTGTAAACAAAACTGCAATTGTTTTAAGTACGATAACTATCAGCCTAAAGACACAGAGTGCTTGAGTCTTTTCCCCTTGTACATATTTATAGAAAAGTACAAACTTGGTTCCTTTATACTGGGGTATCGTTTGTTTTTCAGGCATATTATAATATTTTTTAGAACATCTTTTCTTTAATCCGAAGGTGAAGGTGAAGTTATGGCTAAGTGTGAATAGGCAGAGCTATGGTTTATTGTGGGTGTGTTTATTGGTAAATAGGTGAGGCTTTGGTTAAATGAGTGGAGATTTGCAGAGAAATTGTTCAGGCACCTCTGAGTGGCTGTCAGACCATACCAAGTATCTGATCCAAGCTGAACCAGGAGGTAGATGTTGACAACAGTGCTAAAAGTGGGAAGCCAGGGCACCAAAGGGACCTGTGGACACGGAAATAACTGAGATCTAAAATAGACATTACAAATAATCTCATAGGAAGTGAAAGGATCAGTTTTTAACAATCACAAATACAAATATGACAATTTTAAATAATGGAAAATCCGACCACAAAACAAACGTAAAAAAGTAGGGGAGACTGGGGTGAGAAACTCAAAAAAAATATGGATCATGTGACCAAATACTCCAAAGGATAGCCAATTTAATTGAGTCTTGTGGAAAAAACAGCGTGGGTAAATTGAATTCCATTGTAATTCAGGAATAGTTATTCAATCCCAAAGTCAAATCGAATTTTGATGTAAGTCGCATTATTAATGCTTTCATAAAGAGTTACTGCAGATGCTAATTGGCTGTGGGTGACAGGAATCACCAGTAGCTCTCTGTGATATAGTTAAACTTTTATGTTTATTTTTTTAGACTTTCATTTATAACCCTTAAAATCCTGAAGGTGGATTTATTTTTAATCTTCATTGATTATGCTAAGACCACACTTGATATTTATCACCTTGGTTTTATCCATCAAGATGAAATACAATTCCCAAAAGTGGATGCAAATAAGCAAGGTTAGGACACACATCTGGAAAGACACAGGTTTTCTTGACAAGGAAAAAGGCTGGTTATGGTAAAAAAATATCTTTACATTTAAAGAAAAAGATAAAGCATTTTTTTTAAGATGAGCTGCATCACAAAACACCCTAAACCTCACAGACGAGATCCTCAGATGAGATTCAGCTGATGAGGAACTGAAGGTGAGCTGGTAATTTTAATGATGAAGCAGTGATTCTGGAACCAGGATTCAGTTCTCGTGCTTTCTTTTTTTTAAATGTATAGTTTGCTTCCCGAGCAAAAAAGCATTTGTTTTTTCTTTTACTAAACATTTATTTAGTTGTGTGTCATAGTGTTTAGGCTTCTGACCCACATAAACAGAGGACTCTCAGTAGGTAAATTATAATAAATTTATTGAAAAAGTGAGGAGGGGGATCCGTCAACAGGAAGCAGACCGAGCTGAGCCAAGAGGAGCGGGGAGACCAGATGGATGCGGCAAACCAGAGAGAGATCTTGAGAGGGATTGAGCACTGGAGATGATGGAAACCTGAGGTGAGCAAAGTATGAAAATAGTATTAAGTCAAAAAACTAGAAAAGTCAACTGGAGGAAAACCGGGAAGAGTGAGGAGGGGGATCCGTCAACAGGAAGCAGCGGGAAACGGCAATGTACAGCGAGGCAACAGGAACAGCGGGGCTGAGGGAAACGGCAGGAGACTCTGAGCATGATTCGACGTGGGAGAACGGAGACTTCAGAGGGTGAGGACAGGGCAGGTCTCCTCACCTGTCCAGTCACTTTGTCGAGAGGGTATGTGCGGCAGATGGAGCAATGCTGGAGCGGGCCAGACCGAGCTGAGCCAAGAGGAGCGGGGAGACCAGATGGATGCGGCAAACCAGAGAGAGATCTTGAGAGGGATTGAGCACTGGAGATGACGGAAACCTGAGATGAGCACAAGGGTTGTTAAGGGCATGGGAAGGCAGCAACAAAGCATGAAAATAGTATTAACTCAAAAAACTAGAAAAGGCAACTGGAGGAAAACCGGGAAAAACACTGGAGAAAACACTAAAGCTAGAGATAAGGCAAAAATACAACTAGTAACACTGACGGCTAGAAACTGGCACTGAGGACTTGCGATTATCGGCAGTAAACAAACACTCAGGCGTCGAGTAGCTGATCCACCACCCCTCTTATACTGGCACAGCTCATCAACCCCAACAGGACGCACCTGGAGTGGAAGGCGCTCCAGCAGAGAGAGAGCACTGGCGACCCCCTGCGGACAGCCTGGAGAAGAGGCTGAAAAGAACACTGTGATGTGCAACCATCAAAAAAAGTTGGTGTACTCATTGAAGTGTGTTACGAGTATTAAAAAGCTTACCCTGTCAGTGTCACATAAGACAACTTTCTTTTGCACATGATATATTATCAAAACATTAGTTTAAACGCACTATGATTGTTTAAAGAGATGGACATATTAAACATGGCTCATCTTAGCCCCGTCTCCCCTACTACGTCATTGAAAATCATGGCGTACCATTAACGCAGTTTTGGCCGCACTCTTTGGCTGTCTCCAGATGAGCAGTGCAGTAATGACGAGTATCAGCAGAAACGCCGACACACAGAGTAAACTCCACCACTGAAGAGCCTGCAGGGAGTCCATTCCCTCGGATGTTAAGATGCTCAGGATTACAGCCGTTAAAACTGGGAAGGAACAGAGAGTGACGATTATGCAACCTCTACCAATTCGTGTAAAGTGTTAGCAGGAATAATATGAGGACAATTACCGATAGCAGCAGTTAATATGGAAACGTTTTTGGATATCCGTGGGCTTGCTTGGAAGGGAGGTCACAGTAAGCCTCCTACTGTGAACGGCTCTGCCTTCCCTAAACTCGAATACTCGCTGAGATCAGGTTGATACCTGTATAATTCAGTTCAGTTTATTTCTATATTCAGTTCATAACACATGTCATCTCAAGGCACTTTACGAGGAGGAAATGTCCTTTAAATCCAGCCATACATACATTCCAGTTACTCCTAGTTATCAATCAAAGTGGGAAAGTTCAGTTTATAATAATAAACTATAATCAGGAATCAGGAATCAGGAATCAGGAATCGTTTATTGTCATTCACACACATGGGGTACATGAGCACAAACGAAATTTCTGGGGTGACGAAGACCCGTTGCTGCTGCACCTTCCGGCGCGCTGCATCGTGTCCTTGAGGACAAGGGAAAATGACACATAGGGAAAGATGAGGGAGAAAAAAATACAATTCACACTTTATCCTTGACAGGATACAGCTTGAAGTTCCAAAAAACCTCTGCAAAGCAACAGTAACACAACAGAACAGAGCCTTGGGATTAAGATGAAGGTGAAGGCGTATGTAGAGCAGGTATCAGTGTAAGTGAGTGTATGTGTAGGTCTGTGAGCTGTGAGCTGCTCTGTCCTTCGATGATAACATGGGTGTATTCAGTTCAAACAGATCCACAGATGTCAGGGGGAGGGTAGGGTTGCAGTGGAAGGAGCAGCTTGTTTACATAGTTCCAGGAGAAGTTGAAGATAGCAGACCGTCAAGGTCGCCCCAGGGAGCCGAATCAGGAAAACAATGATTTGTTTGGGCCAGGCAGACTTTGTTTTCTGTTGTTGAAGTCCACCTCGACTTCCCCAGGTTGGTTGATCTCAGGACAGCATATTCAGGTTCTCACAATGTTCAAATAAAAGATATAAACTCACAATCGCAAAGAAAAGACATCTCTCAATATGAGTTTCACCCTGCAGGAGTGGAGAGCCGAGATCGGGTCTGAGCTCTACTTCTGCATCAGGCTGTTTTATTAAAAAT
>JAVLVB010000555.1:423887-441199 GCA_032876305.1 Orestias chungarensis | reverse complement strand
AAAGCACAATGGGAGGTAGATCTTTCAGTTATCAGGCTCCTCTCCTGTGGAACCAGCTTCCAGCTTTAGTCCGTGAGGCAGACACCCTGTGTAGTTTCAAATCTAGGCTTAAAACCTTCCTGTTTGATAAAGCTTATAGTTAGGAAGAGGTAGAGAAGACAGCCTAATCCGGTTGGGGGAGGAACTCAGTCTTGACAGATTGTTCTCCTTTGCTCTACCTTCTTCATGTCTCACTCTATAGTGTTAAGTTATTTAAGTTTTTCTATAGTTATGCTGCTATAGGCTTAGACATTCTGACCACTTCTCTCTCTGCTACTTTCTTCCTTTGTCCAATCTACTTAGTTACCGTTATTTCAACCTTGTTTACCTTTTGTTTTCTCTTAGTGTTCTTCTCTCCATAGTAACCACACCTGGCCTGGCGTTCTGTTAGCTGAGACAGCTTCTTGGATGAGAACATGGGCTTAGATGCTTCCAGTGACGTTCTACAACTGCTGCTATAAACTCTTTTATTTCAGTATCCTGTGCTTCTAATTATAGCTTTCTGTCTTTTCAAACCCCCAGTCGGTCGTGGCAGATGGCTGCTTGTACTGAGCCTGGTTCTGCTGGAGGTTTCTTCCTGTTAAAGGGGAGTTTTTCCTCTCCACTGTCGCTACATGCATGCTCAGTATGAGGGATTGCTGTAAAGTCAACGACAACACAAGCCATTGTTTCTGCCTGCTGATTCCAGAGGAATGAATGCTGCAAGTCAATGACTTGATGCAATCTGCTGGGGTTCCTTAGATTGGAAACTTTTTCAAATTGATTTGTTAGAATGTATCCTTGATTTTAATTGATTTTTTGTAAAGTGCCTTGAGACGACACCTGTTGTAAATTGGCGCTATATAAATAAACTGATTCTGGATTCTTGATTCTTGATCATTCATTAGAATGTTCTGTACAACATGGGAATCACATGTAAGCCACAGGTGTATATATATATATATATATATATATATATATATATATATATATATATATATATATATATATATATATATATATATATATATATATATATATATCTATCACATAGCAGCTGTGTTTGTATTGCGAATAGTTACACACTGGTGAACTCCGTCTCTGAAGGCAACTAGTTGCAATCAGAGAAAAGGGGTATGAATTTGGATTTTTTATTTGTTAAAAAAAACTTTTTTAAATCATGAACTTGCTTCCACTTACACTTTTTGTAAGCCACTGTGCATGTACTTCTAGTGTGACTTACATCATTTCACATGTGGTCCATGGTTTTAACAAATGGATTTTGTTTTTCCTGTGAGGCTTCAGGGTTAGGCCATAATCCAAACCCTATGAGTATCTGTGGCATAGCTTGAAAACCGAGGTTTATATTCAGTCTGACTAAACTTGAACTACTTCTTGCAAAGAATACCAGTCATAGACATCTTGAAATCCCTTTATTGTGTAAAACTGGTAGATGCAAGATTTCCAGTAAATGGTAGTTCTATAAAACATAGAGTATTGGAAGGCTCGGGAGATCACAATTGAAATTAAATTAACCTCCTGCTTTCAACCACAAAAAATGGCCCAAACAATTCATTCCTCACAACCATTGTTTGAGTTTGAGTAGAGTTTTACATATCATATGGGCAGACTGTTGGTAGGTAGAAAATAGTATGTGTAAAAGAGAATTACAGGTAGTTATTTTCTTACTTTAAACATCTTAGTTCCGTGAAATTGAATAACGGATGATTAGTAACCCTGCTTTAAAATCCCAAACTGAGATCCATTAAATCAGTGCAAATGGTGGCTCTTCCCCTGTGGCGGCTTGCTCTTTCATTCTGATGCCATGTCTGACTGTGGAAAAGATGTTTCACCTCACAGAAGATTTTTTTTTTTTTTCACTGCAAAGATGACTTACAGTCAACAAGATTCCGCCTGTCAGCGTGACATTTGTGCCTGGAGAGGTAATGGCTCCACCTGCAAGAATGATGCCTCTGCCTCCTCCAGCTGCCTTTCTACAATCGACATTAATACCCCCGAGCCGAACCGAGCCGACAGTAACTGCAGCGCTGATCTTGCAGTACTTAGTGTTTTCCCTAACATTTTTCCACATAAACCTGAGGTTTTTGCCAAAAAAAACTACTTTTTTGTCCCCAAGACATTTTTCTCCCCTCGATATTTATGTCCTCTTTGGCCCTAGCAACATGAAGGTGTTTATCATGCCATGAATCATGTTTATCTCTAAACATTCTCCATCAAGAAACAAAATCATTGTGTGACTGTAATTTCCTTTTATAATCTTATTCTATCATTACTGCAACATCTTCAGCTAATACTCCTCTGCTTCTTTAAAAAGGTGATAGAATTATTGGCTATTTTATCACCTTAGGAGTCAGGCTAAACAGAAATTATCTGTATGCTTGCAACCGTAAGAATGTTTTTTATCTAGTTTTGAACCAGTATTGAAGACACAGACCATGTTAAATGGGTATTTCAGGGGATGCAGCTGGTATATTATTTGTGTTTTGGCAATATTTTTGAGCTATTACTGTTATATCTATGAGAAATATATAATGTACGACCTCAGTTCTACCACAAATCATAAAGTATAAAAATTAAATGTAGAGGAGAAGCTGAAAATGTTCCAATAATACGTAGCTATTCTTTTAGTTTCTCTTTTGGGTCTACCTGTACAGTATTATTGTTTTTTCTTAATTTCTGAAACTCTAAATGTATTTTAATTAAGCTTTGTCTTATTTTGAACACCTGTCAGTTCCAACAATAGACTCTCTTCTATATCATCTGAAAAACACCAACAGTCAGCCAACTAAACAACCAGAGCAGGTGATTTTTTACACCTGCCAAGGCAAGTTAGCTGGCTGTTTAGCTCCATACGTGATATGTTCCAGAAGAGTTTATCAAGGCATTATCTGTGACTTCCACTCCACTGAATTGGGAAGTCTGCTTGATGCTAGGTTTCTGCTTTTTTACCCACCCAGTTGAGATAGCGTGGTCTGTATATCTCTAAGTGAAATGCTAAAGTTTCATGTAGCAAATGTTTGTAAAACGGCAACTATTTTCGAATGGGATCCACTATGACAGCTCCTCTACTCAACAATAATATGCTGTGTTGAAACAACAAAATCAAGAAAAACCAATAGGTGTTCTAGGTGTTTTTCCCATCAGAAATACTTTCCAGAAGGGCTCAATATTTGCAGAGTTTTTATAGATAAGGGCTGCTTTTGGTCTAGCCATGTTGGAGTCCTGACTTCTTTGAATTTGTTAACTGTATCTCTGTTAGCTCTTGTTTGACAGTCCCTGCTCAGACATTTGACATCCAACATAAATAGTGCGCAGTGATTAAACCAATAACCTTCAGATTCTTTGCTTATCAATATACCACCCATTGAAAATTATAAGTTGATTCATGCTCGCAACAACTCTACACACTGAGTCACAGCCGCCCATCTGTTTGAGTTTCTTACTTTCAATATTTTCAACTGACAAGCATATGAATTATTTTAATATGATTATGTGATCATTATTCAGTATAAATCCCACAGTACTATGCAATCTTGTTCTAACTTGTGCTGCTGACATGGAATAAAAATTTTTCTAGTACAAACGTGTCAGCCATCCTTCTTGAAAAGGTTGCTAGGGCTTTAGTTGACCACCAGGTTTCACTGTTTAGTCCATGTAGATGCAAAAAGTCTTGTGGCGCGTTTCATGAGTCTAGAGCAGCGCATTTGGAGATCTAAGACTCCTGGAGCATTTGATTCTCTGGAAGCGTCTGACTCTCTGGAAGTGTCTGACCCACTCTAGAAAGATCTTGTGCATAAACGCTCCAAACGCAGAAGTTAGTAAAATTGAACCTTTGCCCCTTGGAACCTTGAGCATCAACCAATCGTAAAGCGCCTGCTATTTAACATAACACATTTTCCAACAGGGCGGAAGACCCTGAAGTGATAATGGGGGATAAACGTATTGTCGTGTTTTTGCACATTCGAGTAAGACAAAACTAGCACTCAAATTGACTCTCCTTAGCCCAGCCCCTGTAGGAGGTGGTGAAATCTCTGAATACTCCTGAATTGTTCTGGAATATTTTTCTGATAAGGGGCTGAGGCAGGCGACAATGACGTTCTCTTTCTTTTTTTATTAAATAAAGCGAAGGCACTCTCTTAATTTCATCGGCCATTATACAAAACGACCGGAGAAGAGACCGAAAGTGCATTTCAACCGTATTTGACGCCCCTGACTCTAAATATGCACAAAATGCATACACATCCAACGTGAAGCGTTATATGCGTTTTTGATGCTTCACACGCGTTTGGTTTGAACGCAGCATAAAAGTGATGTATCTCATTTTAATTTTTTCCAAATACAACAAAAAACTTTGAGAATACTTTAACTGAAGCTCCACCTTTCGCAGAGTTTAGCATGCACGGGCTTGGAATCTGTGCAAAATTTACAAGGTCGTTCACTTTTTTTTTATTTAGCCTTGACTCGTAATAGTAGTTCTACTGATATTGTCATCACTATTTTCACCCTAACATTTCCAACTACCTCCTAACACAGTCGTCCAATGTCTGTTGTGTGAGTCAGTTTTTTTAGAACAAAAAGACATGTGCCAAGCACAAACCTTCCTTTTCTCACCAGCCTGCTGAGCCACCTGTTGTTTTTGACCATTAGCCTGCTGCCACAATACACATCAGCATAAAACAGGATCCTAATCATCACATGAAATCCAGAGCCTCTACAGGAAAGAGCTTTTTACTGCTCCTGGTTTTAGAGGGCATTAACAATTGTGGCCATGTCCAGCACTTAGCCCATAAGATGTGACATGTCACTCATTTATTTTCTACATTTATAAAAGCATAATTAATACCTGTACAGACAAACAGGTATAGACACTGGATCAATGGATTTTTTTATTCCATACTTTGATGTATTTTACTGTTTGCTCTCTGGATTCCCATCAAATATAAACCATTTTTTAGTTTTCCTGTATTGAGTTCTGTTGGAATCGTAATGATCTGATCAAAACCCCAGTTGGAATCTTTCTGCACAGCAAATGAACTCGTATCTTAAGTGCTGTTGTGGTACTAAATTTGATCATTATTATCTTATTCTTGTTTGTGTTTTTAACACCTTAGAATTATCAGTTAAATGGACATAAGTGTTACTGATTTAATTGTCCTGATATCCCTGCACCTAAATAAGTATGAATGTGTACTTTTGCTTAATGAGGCACATTTAAGTTGTGATGTTTTAAAGGTAATTTAAAGAGTTTAACAGTCAGAAGTATGTAGTTTAATTAATCTGATATCCAAGGTTTGAGTAATCTAGACACCGCTTGCTTCGGACATTGTTTGTGTCCTTATTAACCATGTTTGGTTTCTTCTGGGGCAGAAAAAAGACAGACGTCTCACATCAGTGATGTAAAAACTTGATAAACTTGATTGGAGACGCTTTAAAAACTACCGGATATGTATCCAATATAGTTAAACAAAATGAGATTGCACAGATTTGAATTGGGTGGGTGAAAATATTGCAAGCTTTATGTTGGCTCGTATTTAACTGTTGTGTTTACTATAGCCTTACACATGACATTCAGATGGCCTCCTTCCTGTCAGTATGAAAAGCCATGGACTCCTCTTCAGTACTGTAACTCCTTACTTTGTCATCATTGCTGAGTTAGAAGTATATTAGCTAGTAAAAAGAAGCTACCAGCTGCTGTTCAGCTCTGTTGTAAATGACAGATCAGTACAGGATTTGCATCATTACTATGGAAATATGCCCATTAATCTCTCACTTCATTATGTCATGCTTTGTAAGAATGACCGCAAGATAGTTTTGGAACATCTTCATCCAGAGATCGACTAGGCAAGGCAAGGAAACTTTATTTATATAGCACCTTTCAGCCAAAGACAATTCAAAGTGCTCATACAAGAAAGTTAAAAACAAAACACAACAAGAAGATCTGAAATATGTTCTGGGTTTCTATTGTGAAGTGCTTTATAAACTATTAAGGAGAGCAGTTTCAGTACTGTGATGCTGATGGAAGCCCGATTAATGGACATCAAAACAGTTGTTCAGGGCTAGAAAGTCATTAATCTGTTGAAAAACATTTTTTTCTAATATTTTAGCAAATAAGGTAAGCTTGATATTGGTGGATAATTGCTTAAAGTGACAAGTTTCTAGTAGCCTATAGTTATTTATGAGTATTACAAACATACCAGCATATTCAGTACGTGGCCTGTGTGAAATAGGGTTTCCTACGTCTCCATGGGAACCCTCAGCTGGGGCAGCTGCAATGTAAGGAGCAGGGGCGGAACACCCAGAAATCAAAGGTCATGAATAGAGTTTGTCAAACACATCAAATCAAAGTCTTGGATTTTATAAGGCAGAGGAATGTGTTGCACACAAGAACAATTTGTATTTGAAATGAACATCTTTTATAATGGTTCATGACTTTGTGTTGTTGGTTTCTATAAGTAATAAATATATAAAGGATATGTGAGAAATTCTAGTGCCTAAGCTGGAATATAAAGTATTTTTGTTTAATCCTTTTTCTTTGTGTTGCAGCACTGGAACCCCGAGTTGGTTCATTAGTAAATGACAAAAGAAAATGTTTTGCCCGAGGCGCCGAATTTCTTCTCATTATGTGTTTAATTTTGGGCTCGTCTCAGGAGTTCTTTTTCTTGCTCATACTGGTGTAAAAAAGTGTTTGCCTCTTTCATGATTTAGTTTTTATTTGCATACTTGTCACATTTAAGTGTCGCAGCTTTTGAACGAATGCACAGCAAATGCATTTTTTGAAACAAGCGCCAATTTAAAGCACTTTATACAAAAGATTAAAACGTATTAGGGAGTAAACAAATTCAGACACTGTGTGAAAAAGCGATCGCCTTCTAAAGCTAATAACTAGTTACGCAACCCTCAGCAGCAACAACTGCAATAAAGCCTTTTTAATAACTGGGTTTGAGTCTTTTTCATTGTTGTGGAGGAATTTTGGCCCAGTCATCTATAAAAAGATGCTGAGATTCAGCCACCGTGGAGGATTTTTCAAAGATAATGCTACACCATCTTAAGTAAATTTAGTCCAGGCCTCTTACTAGGGAACTCTAAACTCTATTTTGGTTTTTTATTAGCCATGCAGAGGTGGAAAAGCAGGTGAGTGTTGGATCATTTATCCTGCTGCAGAACTCCAGTTAGTTTCCAAGACCATCACACTATCACTGCCAGGTTTTAATATTAGGATCATGTTTATTTTCTTAAATGCGGTGCTACTTGTACACCAGATGTATTGCGACACACACCTTCCTAAAAGCTCAACTTTTTGGTAGTGAGGTATGAGGTTCTTTGGATTTAATGGGAAATTTTCTGCCCTGCTGGACAAGCATGATAACTTCAAGCAACATTTCTATTTGGGATCACATGATAACCTGGAGCACCTGTTTGATGTGCACAAGTGCCGTTGCAAATCAAAAGAAAAAAAACAAAAAGAACAAAACCAGGTCTAAATCAAAGCTCTGCCAAATTCATACTATTTCTTTATGTACCACAAGCCTTAATATAGTAACATGGATATAAATCAAACATAAAAATAAAAATGTAAAAGGATGCTTTGTTGGTTTATTAATCAGTCAACAGAGTTATGTTTGATAAATTTCCTCACTGGTGCATCATTTAAAAGATATACTACTAAATGTTTTTTTGTTTGTTTGTTTTTTTGAGGAATAGCTCAAAAGTGAGGAAGTAATCAATGGTATGAAGAGCTGACTCAATGGTTTTTGCTCTAAACAATTGGTCTGCTCACTTGTTTCAGTTAGAAATGTCTTCAGGTGTTTCATAACTGTAAGATTACAGTAAGACTCAGATTAACTTATTTAAGACCTTTAAAAGTCGCTACACTGCCTGCCAATCAAATCTTGATGTCAGCAATGTAAAGCTCAAGCTTGTGATTTTGATGGACTTAAAACAAACCCAGATAGTTTATACATAAGCAGTCAAATGTGTCAAGTAGTTATTAGCCTAAAATATTGTACGTCTGGTCCTTCATTTAGGTGTCCCCATGGCTAAGTCAAATAAAACCAGGTTTGTGCTACATACTAACTGCAGTCTTCCACATCAAAGCGTTCTCTGATAGACTCCATGTCTGCAGTTCGGCTGCCATGGTTGAAATGTTTATAGTTTTTTAGATCCAGCCTTCGCTCCTCCTGCTTCATGAATCCCACGCCAGTCACTGAATCTACTTTGTTGAACCCTCTTGAGTCCAGGGTATAATTGACTGTTTTTGATTACTTTTCATTGTATCTTTATATTATCTTTACCCTGCATTGCTTGGTATCATTTTTTTTTTCAGCACAACCTTCCCTTTGTGGATTTTACAGCTTTCTTGTCTTGACATGCTATATTGACACAGTGGACCTAAAATTACACAAAAAACATAAAATTCGGGTAGAAGAAAGTCATACTTTTAATGTGAAAACCTCGTATATGTTCAATGTTTTCACTACTTAGAGTACAAATATAAATTGTAAATTTCAAAACCAACATACATTCTTTCACAGAACAAAGTAATTCATGACCTTTTTCGCAGAAAATGCAGGAATTACCTCAGGCATTTTTTGTACAGCTATTTACAAAACAACGAAACGTCTCAAAAATATGTTTACCAAACCAATTTTATACAAATAGAAATAGAAATAGTAAATTTCAAAACCTATGTTCAGTGTTATCAGGCAAAAAAGTAATTTAACATTATCTACATAAAATGCAGGCAATGGCTCAGACGTTTGTGTTTGGCACAAACCACTAAAAAATCTCAAAACTTACTATTGCTATGTA
This sequence comes from Orestias chungarensis, assembly GCA_032876305.1. Lineage (NCBI taxonomy): Eukaryota > Metazoa > Chordata > Actinopteri > Cyprinodontiformes > Cyprinodontidae > Orestias > Orestias chungarensis. The sequence continues at coordinate 432,352 of JAVLVB010000555.1, read as the reverse complement.
TGTCTCTCTCTGTTGCCATCATCAATCCCACATATTTCCCTTTTTCCGTAGCAACTAAATGTACACACACCCACACACACACACACACACACACACACACACACACACACACACACACACACACACACACACACACACACACACACACCGAATGTGACGAAAATATTCAGAAAAAAGTATGCTGTAAATACTTTATCAGAACTCTGTTTTTACATGGCCAATCAACACAATTTAAAACTGATATATAGTTTGAGGTCCCCACTTTTTATACAATTTTGTTGCAACGCCATGTTTAGTCGGCGAGGTAATTTTGACGCGCCAGACCATCACTTGACTCCAGAGAGTAAAACCAATAAATTCTGTGGCATGACTAGTACTAATCCCTGAAGTGGAACTAAAAATGGGGAATAGCTGCACAAAGCTATGTGGGGGTAGTGGCCAAAGTTTGATGGGGGTAAAGATGATGAGGTGAAGGGGCTTTTAGATGGTAGCACTCAATGACTTATAGCTCAAGGTTCTTCAAATTCCCCATTGTGGAACCATTCTCAGCTGGTTGATAAGACAGTTCACTACACAGCAAGCTTCAGGTCAAGAAAAATATATATTGTGTTTGGTTGCATGTTGTTTTGATGCGTCTGAACTGTTAAGCTGCCGCTAAGTTCTTTTAAACAGGCCAGTTGGACCTGATTGGTCTGCATCCCATTAATCCCTTCTCTTCACGCTTCCTCCTTTCACATAAATATAGACACGCTTCACCCGAGTTGAGGCGAGCACTGCCGGAGCGCATTGGCGATTAGCTGTGTAGTTAGATCGGAAAAGAGGGTCAAGGCCTATAGGCCTCTGTTTAAAAATGTGAAAAGAAATAAAAATATTCTCATGAAGAGACCTTTTTGTTGTAACACATTATGCTATTTAAAGTAACATGCAATAACAATTCCCCCATTCTGTATTTCATTTATCTGCAAGCTACTTAGGGATAGACCTTCGAGAGAGCCTGTAGATGTAATTTGGCTTTACATAAATTAAGGTCAAGAGTATAATGTCAAGCAACCACTCTTATGTGTATATTAACGTTATGTCCTAGACACTTGAACTGTTAGTATGATTTTCATTGCTTGGTCTCACATAACACTTCTAGTTACTGTAAGAAAAAGCTGGTGCATATTTCCAGGGTTAGGGTGGGTTTAGATTTACACCATGGACAGGTTGCTAGTCCATCATCGGGCGGGAAACTTTAAGGTTTGCAGAAATGTGTGTGTGTTTATGTGTCTGTTTGTCTTGCTGCTTTAGGTAATGATATTGTGGCTAAGAGAAGAGAAAAACAGAGAGAAGAGAAAAGTCATGCTAAATTTAGGGCCTGTTTACTTCATAGGATCTTACGGATCCTGTTTAGATTTTTTTTTTTTATAAAACAAAAATCTGATTTTTCTACAATGTTGTGGCCTACAGATTAACATTCATTCCAACACGTCCGTTTTGCACCTTTACTTTGTTTCTGTTTTCAGTAGCATCACTTTGTTTTTGTGTGCTGTAGGTTTACATACAGCCATGGTGTATATTGGTTTATTTATTGAACTATTTTATTTATAGACGTACATGTTACATTGTTATAATTAAATTTTGAAATATTTTTGGGACACATTTTACACAGGGCGATTCTATTTTTTATTTTTTTTATACAGTGATGCTTTATAGAGCCTCCCTTGATTCCCATACCTTATTCATTTATTGATTACTGACGTGTTATATACATTGTAAAGCTAAACATGACTGAATGGTGGGGGAAGGTACACAGAGTGAAAGGGAACATATACAGATACCAATATTCATATATATAAATAGAAAACTAGTAAACAAACAAACAATTACAAAAACAAACAAACAAAACAAAGCAACCAAAAACTTAGCTGCTAATAGATCGCTCCTGAAACATCCTTGCAAAAATTGAGAAAATGGCAATGAATTATACCTGTGGAGATATGATTAGCAGAAAGCAGAGCAAAGACAGCAATATATGTGGCACATAAAACATAAATAAATATGAGGCAAACTTTGTGTTATTGATAAACAGATCAGCACAGTTAAAGTGTTGTGATATCTACAGTGTGTGATTGCCCGTGAGCATGCAGAAATTGGGATGCAGGTATTACATGACTTATGCTCAGCCATGGGTAAAGAGGGCCACTGCCCCCCCTCTCAGAGCCCAGAGCGAGCAGAGGAAGCACAAGCTCCAGGACACTGGGGCCAATCAAGAGCACAGAGATCAGACAGCTCACCGCAGGGACACCACGCACCCGGCCAGAGGACCGCAGAGGGGGCCCGGGGTAGAGCCCCCATCGGCCCCCGGAGTAGAGCACTCAGGGTACCAGGAGCAGCACCCTACACGTCCCGCCCAGCAGAGAGCCCGCCCGACACCCGAGACAGATAAGCGACCCCAGACAGCCAGCTGGGCCGGATCGATACAAGAAACCCCCGTGTCCCCAGCACTGCACCCCAGGGCCCAGTCCGCTCGCAGCTGAGTGCAGTAGCAAGCAGCAAGGAAGGGTGAGGAGGGGGCAGGGCACAAGCCCCCCCCCCCACCGTGGAGCTCCCTCCCCAGCCTCACCCCAACCACAGGCCCTCAGTGTCAGGGCATGCAAGGAGCCAGGAGCCGCGCAGAACCGGCAACGTGATCCCTGCTCTCCAGCAGCAGCACAGCCCCCGCCCCCAACCGCCCTGTGTGTGGTGTGTGATTTTTGGTATGCAATAGTGACTAATGTGCATTTAAGAATGAGGGATAGTGGTTCATGGAGTGCGACAAAGGGCCACTTCTCCCCACTCCAGAAACCACACCTCTCCCCAAAAGACCCTAGGTGTGTGGGTTGAGTGTTGTGGACTTTAGCCAGAGAGAAGAGGGGACTAAGGTGTGTAAGACCAGGAGCAGCGGCCCTCGGATGATGGGAGCAGATGGTCCCATCATCCCATGACCCATAACTGGGTCATGGGTAACAGATACTGTTGAGTCTCTGATAGACTTGATAGTTGCTTTCTCTTTATTCATTTTTAATTGGTTTGCTAGAAATTTTCCAGATTTGTTATCATGTTCAAAATTCTCCAAACTAAATTTTTGAACCATAAACTGTGTTTTCTTATCTAATATTTCATTCATTTCCAATTTGGATATCCTTATTTTGTTTAATAAATGTTCTTCTAGAGAGGCACCGAAGGCATTCTTTAACTATTTAATATTAAGTTTTAATTCTATAATTCATCAACATTGGGACCATACATTTGCAATACATAATTTCATATAATGAATAAGTAAATTAATTATCATAAATCTGCCTTCTGGGTCTGCAGTGCTACTGTAGATATAAAAAATTACATTTCTGTTAATCAAAATGGCTACGCCTCTTTGTGTAGAGTTGCATCCAGGTGCAAATACATGAGGAAACAGAGCTATGGACAACACATCAACTATTGTGTCCGGGGCACACAGGGCCCTTCTAAATAAAAGAGATTGGCCACTGAGAATTACATTTTCACCACAAAATTCATTTCACATGTTTTATGAAAAACATAAATCATAGTTTAAATATTCCATGATTGAAAAGTCAGAGTATTAAAACAAGCATATTGTCTGATACTGCAAACCTAGACATTTGTAAAACGTGGAAGAGACTGAGGCCTCCTGTAGCCTGGTATTTCCTAAAATTAAATATAGGCTCCGCATAATACTAATTTAAAAAAAAGATTATGATTTACACAGGAATGTTTTCAGAATAGTTTTTTTTACACAAACAAACAAACATATGCTACTGAGCGTTGTTGTAAATATGTCAAACTAAAGTAAAACCTATGTTAGCCAATCAGCACCCATGACTTTCCCTCATTGGACATTTATTTATCTTTCTGTTCAATAAAAGAGTAACAATGGTGGCATATGGTATGTCAGTGACGCATTATTTGTCAAAGGCTGTAAGGTGTTGCTGCTGTAAGGTGTTGCTGCTGATGTTTCTACAGACCACTGAACTGAGTGCAGGGGTGGTCGCAGTGCAGGAGAGGTTGGTGAGGGCTGAGGCACTTTTTCCTTCCAAAAAGATCCCTCATGGCGGATACACGCTGAAAACAGGTGGATGCTGTGTGGGAACATTTCCATGCCTGGAAAACCACAGTAAGAGGAATAATGTGAGTTACTGGGCTAATAGGAACGAAGGAACACTTGTGGGTTGTGTACAGATGCCGGTGAAAGAGCTTGAATGAATCATGATAGCCAGTATGAGATTGAGCGAGCCCACTCTGCTTCCAGACCCAAAGCGAGCTCATAGAACGGCGCTTATTATTTTCCTGAGGCAGTGGGAGAGGGATAAAGTTATTGCTGCAGTTAAGCGCGAGCACGGGTTTGAATGGCGAGGATGCCAGCTGTTTCCTGACATTACTAAAGAGCTGCCTGATAAGAGGAAGGCTTTTACCACCATGAAATGAATTTCCACCCTACCCAGCACATGAAACGGAAAGAGCAGAAATATCAGCTTATCTCCAGCAGAAGCTGTGAATGTTTTTTTAAAAAAAATTTTATTTCTATTTTTTTCCAGGAGGAAGACGACCACAAACATCAGGTGATTTAAAATATAAGAAACAAGAGCGCCCGCACCGAACATTTATATTTTAAATACAAACATTTGATTATTGTGGGAAGGTAAAAAAAAAAATAATAATTAAATAAATAGACAAATTGTTTGCTTTTTGGCAATCTGGGAATTTTGGACTCAAAACTAAAAACACATATTTGTTGGAAATGAAAAAAAACAGGTGAGGACATATTTTTTAGGATTTTGGGAATGCTTTTTGGTCAGACTCCTGGACTGTTTATTTTGAAGACCACTAAATGCCCAGAGGTAAATAAATGAATCAGTTCCATTTCAAAAGCTCAGCAACCTGAAGGGAGTAGGGAATATGACTGGACTCACTTAGAGGTGATATGTAAAGCTTTTGTGTGACCTTAAATATTATTGTGTTATGGTGTACAACGTTATTTAGAAGTTTGAGCTTCTTTCTTTCCTCACTTTTTTTCAAATATTACAATGAACATTAAAGTTACATTTCTGGGATTATAAAGTCAGACATTTTTAACCAACAGTAACAAAAGTCCTCTTAAGGCCAAAAATCACAGGAGCAAACTTGTCATGTGATCTGACTGAAAATCATGTTGCATGCTAAACACAACACATAGAAAATAGAAAGTGTACTCGCTGTCACATACCCTCAAGCATTTCCCTACATGTGTGTCTTTAACCATTCAAGAAACACCCCAGGTCTATTTGAGTGGGACTTTGCAACATTTTGACAGGAATTTCAGGAATCAGGCAGCAGGAGAGACAGGGGGCAAAAGCAGGAATGTTCGTTTTGGAGAAAATACTAACTAGACATTGCACAGTGGTGGGCTCCCAAGGGCCAGCAAATATAATCACAAAAATCATATGGTTATTTTGTTCTTCTGTGTGTGTGTGTGTGTGTGTGTGTGTGTGTGTGTGTGTGTGTGTGTGTGTGTGTTTATGAGTGATGTGTGTTGTAAGTGTCTGTGGCAGATTTTGATGCCTTTATGACTCTCCCATTTAAAGCACTGTGGCTCAATGTCTCAAATAAATGAATTCATTACCAAAACCAATATCAAATAGTTTGTAGAATGAAGCTTATGCAAGACGAACTAAAATGTGTTGTAGCAGTGATTTTCTGAAATTTGGGTCAAAGTGGATACAAAATTATCAAATTAGTTTCTAAAGTATGTATTCAAATATGACAAATAATGTTTTGTAAATGCAAATACATTAAGGTACAGGCTACCAGCTGCAACACTTTTATAAACTTTACATTTTTACTTGAGCTAAACTAGAACTTGTCAATACTGTCTGGCAAAAATAGATTAAAATATAATCATTTTTTAAATGAACCTATTACTAAAATTGTACTCTATGTTGTGTCTTGGATCTTTTAATTATGTCAATGTTTTTAAATGAATCAAACTCATTCACTCATTAACAAAATGTAATCGCCATAATAAACAGTGGAATTTAGAACTGAAACAAACATTTACACTAATTTGAGAAATTCAGCACTTTTACAAACAAATTTTCTCAAGTAACATAACAAAAATGACTTAAAACAAAAGCCAGCATAAAGCTCATCTGACAGAGGTGACACAGAACTGATGGTGGTGAAAAAACATGTTACTAAATATGACAACTGAATGAAAATAGATGCTGAAATGTTGTTAAACATGGTGCGAAAATGTGTAAATAACCACACCTAACATAAACTTCAATCTAAATGGCAAGAACTCTTTAAAATACATTGCAAACTAACTGTAATCTTTGCAAGTCTTTCGATTTTAAAGGAAAGTGGAATCTTTAACAACAATAATAAAACGCATGTTTTAAAGCGAAAAATCCCATTAATCAAACCTGATTGTTGAGACAGTCAGTAGATTTAATCTCCAGGCAATAGACGTGTTACATGTTCCCCTTCTATGAACTTCATGATGGCTGCAGATGTGCTGTATATACCCCTGGTGCTACCTATGTGGACTGCAGATAATGATTCCCTATTTTTGAAGGACTAATAAAATCCTATTCAGCTTAAATGATGAAGGCATACACGTTTAGTATTTTCACATTAAGGACCCACACTGGATGCTGTTGTTGTGTATTATTGCCGGAGCCTGGATTCAAACCCGGTATAAAAGTCGGGTGACTATGAAATGGAACTACCCTGCCGCAAAAAAATAAATAAAAAAATGCTTAAATGAATAAATGCACACTTAAGTGAGATTTGTCAGAACCATCACTCAGAGCGTCAACACCGCCAGTCAAAAATCCGCATGGTATTGACATCTTATGGCTTTGACAGAAAGCTATTCTACTTCCTTTTTTTATGATGTTACTTGGATGGAGGCTATTTTGAAGAAGATCAGTACCTTAAATTCTTTGTAATGTACCAAATTTAAGCTTATTTTTTCCAAAAAAATGAATCAGAATTTTGTAAATGATCAGTTATGGTTTTGACACAAGAGGGTTGTGAAATACAACTCTGGAATAAAAATTGAAAGAATAACATAAGCTCACCTTGCTAAAGGAAGAAGAAGGAAGTGGCAATGAGGACCTCAGAGTTTCCCCCCCAATAATGGTAGATTTTTCTAAATGTTGTAATGTCTGAGTGAACAAAAACGCAGGACATCATTTCAATTGAGTTGGAAAATACACAAACATGACATTTTATTTCATTTATTGACACATTTTCAATTATTCATTTAAATAGTTATATTTAATACTCGTGAAACTGTATTTAAAAAATCTTTTAACTGCTTTAAACAATTGTAACGTATAGAGATCTGCTCCAGGACAAAGGCTGACGTTGCTCAGGTTAGTTTTTTCAGTTAATTAACGAAATTATATTTTTTGTATATTTAATAAAAATTGTATTTTATCTATTTTTTTGATTTCCCGCTTGGTTGTTAATTGAAGACCGCTGGACAAGTGCACACTCATTAATGGGATAGGCAATTTCTTAGTTTGAGAAATACCATGTGTGAGTGTGTGAACTTGATAAAATTGACGTGTCTCACGCTCAATGCGTCAGACTTTAGAGCCCTGCCGTCTTAGTGCTTGCATCCAATCAGATTTCAGCTGTGTTGCCAGGCTCTAACGAATCTTCCTCAAGGCGCCTGTTCACCTTAAATGAACCGAAACGGATAGTTTTGACAACCAATCAGATTTTGAGTTTACAACATTGGGGCCAGCCAGCAGGTCTCACGTTGAACGTGATACGTTCGCGTCCTGATTGGATATGCACTAGTGAGAGGCGGAGCTTGGCAGAGTAACGGGTCCAAACGGAAGCTGCTGTTGGCGACTTGAATGAGCTACAAAGTTAATTTGTGTTGATCTTGCTGGGTTTATTTTCCAAACCCATAATGGCAGAAGGAGAAGAAGAGATAGATCTAGTCTCTGATATAATTACAACGCCATTTTCCAGATGGAGCTTTCAACAAAAACTGGATATTGTGGTGGTAGGGTTTGCATTAGCAGTAGCATTAGCATTAGCTAACCCTATTAGCATTAGCCTTCATGTAGAAAAGGACTTATTGGAGTTATTAAAGTATTCTTGACAAAATAAAGCAGGATGAACGTTGTGTTCAAAATAAAATAAAACGTGAGAAGGCGATTTGGTTAGAACTAATTGTTGAAACACAACACAGCAACACTGATGATCATTTCGATCATCCTCTTGCTGGTGTAGCGGTTATTGTACCTCTTCTGCGTTGTGAAGTTACACACGGACTCTGTTCATTGTTGGCAACCTTGCTGTTTATTACAATCTGGTATCGGGATCACAAAATTACAGTCAGGTCTGGTCCCCCGTATGCACACACACATTTAGCTGTAACCCATAAAACAAACAGAGAGTGCTGGTAAGCTAACCACATGTAATTA
>JAVLVB010000555.1:396655-409341 GCA_032876305.1 Orestias chungarensis | reverse complement strand
CTGTGAGACAAAGCAAATCAATTTGATTATCAAGAATTAAATCATTAACTAATAAGGATTTTGAGGATAGAGATCTGATGTTCAATAAGCCACACTTAATAGTTGTACATTTTTGTTTCATCTGAGTTGTTTTTATCTTTATGAGATTTTCAGGATTAGCTCTTTTTAGATTGAGCTTTAATCTATTTGGTTTTGGCCGGGGGCAAGACACCGTCTCAATGGGATGTTGGGTAGGTAACTGTAGAGAAGCCGCAGAGAGGAGTTCTAAACTATGACTCTGCTTGCTGGTCTGGACCCTGGTTTGTCAGTCATTTGGGGAGTTAATAAATTTGACCATATTTCTAGAAAGAAGAGCGGCTCCGTCCAAAGTTGGATGGATGCCTTCTCTCCGGATCAGACCAGGTTTTCCCCAAAAGGTTTTCCAATTATCAATGTAACACACACCGTTTTCTGGACACCACCTAGATAACCAACGGTTGAATGACAACATGCGACCAAACATGTCGTCACCGGTCCGATCAGGCAGGGGACCAGAGAAAACTACACAGTCCGACATTGTTTTTACAAACTCACACACCGAAGCAACACTAATTTTAGTGACCTCCGATTGGTGTAACCGGGTGTCATTACCGCCAGCGTGAATAACAATCTTACTGTATTTACGATTATTCTTAGCCAGCAGTTTGAGGTATGATTTTATGTCGCCTGTTCTGGCCCCTGGCAAACATTTGACTATGGTTGCTGGTTTCTCTAAAGCAACGTTTCTGACTATGGAGCTGCCAATTACCAGAATCTGTTTCTGTTTCTCAGCGGGTGTATCGCTGAGTGGGGAAAATCGGTTTGAAACGTTAACAGGTTGGTGGTGAGCTAAAGGCTGGGTTCTGGGACTATGCTTTCTGCGTACAGTCACCCAGCCGGGCTGATTTCCCAGCTGCGTGGGAACTGCTGGAGGATCACTAGGGCAACCTGTTCTTGTTGGCTCCATGCTAGCTAATGGGCCTCGGCTATCTGCGGGTGTTTCAATAGCACGGAGCCGAGCTTCCAATTCACACACCCTCGCCTCCAAAGCTAAAAAAATGCTACATTTAATGCACGTAGCATTATCTCTAAAGGAAGCAGAGGAACAACTAAACATCTGACACACAGAGCAGGAAAGAGGAGAAGCAGAAGGAGAAGCCATAGTACCGCTGGAAGCTAAGCTAACTAAGCTAGCGAGTGCTCACTACACAAAAAAGGTCAGTTTAGAACAATTACGGTTTCTATAAACTTCAGTGAAGCAACAGAAATGTGTGACTAACATGAAGGTGAGTTTAGAAACGTCTCAGTACTGAGAATTCGGAGTAATAAGAGAGAGAGCTAGCAGACGCTAACAGACGCTAACAGACACACGGAGCAACAACAGGAACAGGAAGTGACGTCGATAGGTACCACCGTCAGCCAGTAGCCAATCCTCAACTGTAGTGGCTATCTAGTTGTAAAATAGATTAATTAATTGTGAAGGAATTTTCAAACATCTTCCTGATATATTGCATACAAATCTAAATCCATGGTTTTGTTTGAAAGTGCTAAAAAGAATTTGTGTTATTTTCTCATAGACTTGAGCTTGAATTATTGTGGATCGAACAATGTAACCCAACCCAGGTGTTATAATTGTATTTATTTTAGATCAGTCTCTTCAATTGTATTTAAAAGTAAAAATTAAGTGTTTCTAACTCATTGTTGCACAAATTTCTAATAAATTTTAGTAAAAACTTAACATAAACAGCTTAAGTTACAGCAACATCAGCTTTTTTAGACAATTCTCTCCTTTTTTATCCATTTAGTCCTCCTCGGACAGGCCATAGCTTTTTATATATTCCACATAATCTACCCATGATACACTGTAGCATAAAAACATAGCCGTATGAAAATATTAAACTTTATACAAATGGCGTGCAGTATTTGAACTGTCTTACTTATGTATTTTTAAATCTAAATATATGTTTCTTAAAGTCTGTTGCAACTAATGTTGGATTCATTTTGAAAAGGAAACAGAGAACACTGGAATGTCCCATGAGCTCTAGCTCATGGGAGATTCCAGTGTTCTCTGTTCTCTGCTCCACATTTATGACCGTCTTCGTTTAAACAATATATTTTAGTTCTAATGAAAGGTTAATGCGATTTGTATCTGGTTAAAAAAAAGAATGTTTTAAATTAACAATCTCATTTGTAAAAGTCTTGTATCTCGTTCTAATGAAAAACTTTGTCGTTATGACATGTAGGTTGAAGACGTGCAAGTGGGGGGAGTATCCATCTTTAGAAAGGGGTTATGTTTAAATGAGTCAATACAAATCAATGTATTTCTAGTTATTGGCTTTTAGTCCAAGTTCGCTCTTGTTGCCTCTTTATAATAATAAAAAGTAAAGCTATCAACTTAAGTTTTATCTAGAATTCTTTAGAAATGTGATGAATCTGTTTTAAGTTAAGAGTTGAATATAAGTTTAGGCTCCTTTTTTGTGCTGCACATTTAAATCAAAAACAAATTTGATGTCCATTTGATTCCATTCCTCAAACAGACTTTTACCTTAAAAATGTACATCAAAATAAATGCTTTTTGTTTTAATTATTATTATTGCTGTTATTTAATGTTAGTATTAGTTCTCTATTGTTTAGGTTTAAATTAGAGCCCACAGTTGCTAGAGCTGCTAGGCAACACCGCCAACATTCTAACATGTGACCAGATTTCAGAATGTCCTTTTTGAGGTCACAGTGGTGTCAGAACCCCAACATTCTACTCTAGCGTTGCAGTCTGTGAGAGATCTCTGACAGAGTGACTTGAACATTGCTTGTTGGTGAACTGGTCAAGGCTGAAATCTAGAAAAACAAAGATGGACAAGAGATCTACAAGAAACGGTAAAACTTCAACCATTTGGGTCAGTTACCTAACAACGTAACTGACCCAAAAGGTTCATGTCTCAGTTTTTAACGATAGATTGATGTGGATTTAAAGTTAGTTAATATCACATACTGATCATTTAGTCAGCCTATAGTTATGTTTTCAATATATAGTTAAGACATGAAGGGTTTTTACTATTAAGGATTTTTTGTGTTCCTAAACGTTGAACGGTTTGTGTAATGAAGTATTTCAGGTGATCCAGAAAAGCAAAATAATTGACACATTTTTAAACACAATCAACATTTTTTACTGATATCCTTGCTTTAGAGAACGACAGCAGCAGAACGTCACAGATTACTTTGTCTGTTGAGGACATTAGACCGAAAAAAAGGAAAAGAGATGAAGACGACCCCCCTAGTAAAAGGTCCAGAGTGTTTGAAGAGGTCAGACCTTCTACAAGTTGCCAGGACCAGATCAGGACTGTGAGGAGAATCAAGACGAAATCAACCGAAGAGAAACCAGGACCTTCCCCAACAGCTAAGAGGAACAAGAAGGGACTCCTGGAGGAGGCCCCAACAAAAGAAAAATCTCCCTCCTCAGCAGACGAAAGCACAGGTTGGCCAGTTAAATGTTAATTTAAACAAAGCTTGAAAGCATGATTATTTTAATTAAAGGTATGCAGGTTCAAGTTAAATGTAAATGTAGGGAAATTGGACAAATAATATCCAGGACTCGTACACGTTTAACTGTAGTGTACTTTATTTAGGGTATATATGATAGACCAACATAAAGCAGTGTCTTGGAGTGATGGTAAAAGGAACCAAGTTTTTAAATGTTACACAAACTTCTGTTACCCATAAATAAACATGCAAACAGCAGAAGTCGCCTAATGAGTGAATGCATCCCAGATGTAGCAGTCTAAGCTTAAATGCAGAATATTTGCCACACAGGTCTATGACAAGTCAAACATGGGAACCTACATTACTGCTGGTGTAGGCCTGCTGTGACAGTTAATTATTGTTAATTAGTGTCAGTAATGTCTTGTTTTGTCTGTATCATTGTGGCATGGAGAGGAACGTAATTTTGATTCCTTTGTATGCATTGGCATACAAGAAACTGACAATAAAGCTGACTTTGACGTTGGAATTAACACATGTGGTATTAATACGCGGTTCTCATGTGACTAGCATCACTTTAAAGCTTGAACATTGTATGTACACATTTTTTTTTTCTTAAAAGGAACATTTATATTCTCTCAAACACTGAGATCTATTAATTTTTTTTAAATGTTATTTCTATTATAGTGCCAAGAGTGCTTGTATCTTTGTCACAATTCCTGTATTACACAATAAATGTCACACGATGAAAATCCCAAAACGTTTTGCATAAGAAGAAAATCGGTTTAAATTTGGGCCAAGAATTGCAAAGGGTATGCACAGCGTCAATTGAGGGTCCATTAGTGAAGACATTATTGATCTCTAGTGGTTGACAAATCTGATTATAAACATCAGGCATTTTACAAAAAGAAACAACACACTGGCAATGTAGAGGTCTGAGAAAGCATGTATATCTAATGTGATACGGTTGCTATTACAGGCTCAAGAAAGAGGAATCCTAAGAGGAAGGCGGAGGACCCTCAGGAACCACCAAAAAGGAAGAAGACGAAAACAAAGGATGTTGAGAAAGAACAACTGGATCCCCAAACAGGTCAGAGTTTTAGTAGTAGTGAGATCTGTAATATAGGCAACTTCCATAATTTTGTCTAAAGGAAAATTAGTCAACATAATTTTATCCGGATGCTTTGGTAAAGTAAAACATGTTGAATGTGTTTAGCAGAATTCCATAAAAAATACGTAGAGCTGCATCTACTGGGAGATGGAGGCTATGGATATGTGTTTGCAGGATATCGGATAAAGGGTAAACTACCTGTAAGTACTTCACACACAAACTTAATTCAATTCAATAGAAAAAAATGAAAGTTTGAGGCAACATCAGTATTGTTTTTATAAAGCTAAATCTGTTACAGTGTTCCTTCTTAGCTGTAATCAACTGTAAGACCTGGAAACACTGGACTGTAGCGACCACAAGTCATTTTAATGTGGAAACAGCAGATAATGAGTTATTTCCTATATAAATAAAACATTTTAAGAACAGAACATGTATATTAGGTATAAATAAGCTACAAAAGATTTTTTTTTTTAACTAGCTGTTAGATTTCCAACACTTTTTTAGCCCTTCTCTACAGACTCCTACTGAGTTCTGGTAGAACTTTTACAAATAAATTTACATAAGCCAACTTTGAAACACCTATACGTAAAGATGTTTCCACAACGACATCTAACGTAAGTCTTGTCGCTGTGTTGTAGGTGGCCATCAAGCACATCCCAAAAGACAAAGTTGTCCTCAAAGATAGAGTAAGTAAACAGCAGCATGTAGCATTGGTTTCCTTTTAGTGAACACCAAGAACATTGTTGGTTTCTTCTGTTTGTTGGAATGTTTTAGGATGAGAATGGTAGGGAGCTGGCCTCGGAGGTCACAGTCATGTTAAAACTGAGGACTGCAACAGTGGCGCATTCAGCCATCGTGTCCCTGTTGGACTGGTATGATCTGGACCAGGAGGTGATCGTAGTGATGGAGAGGCCAATGTTTGCCGATGACCTCTTGGTGTATCTTAATAGTCATGTAGGTACCATAGAGGAGATAGAGGCCAAGGTAAGTTGATTCATGGAGTAATGGAGTAAGATATTCTCTAATGTGCGGGTTTTCTGTTTAGTTACGGTTCAATATAGCGAAACATAGTACTGTGCAGATGTATTTACAGCCCCTAAATTTCATCATAAAATGCAAGGCACAGCCATAAACGTATGTTGTTTTTATTTTTATTTGTAATTAATGCATAATTGTAGTGGTATAAAACGGATTATATATATATATATATATATATATATATATATATATATATATAAATGGAGAGGAGAGCAATTATCAGAAAAATCACCTAGAGGCTAATAGTTACTATAGGAGCTGCAGATATAGAAAACTTGATCTCTTTCCTTGTAATTTCTAAAACTGGTCTACTTTGTGTTTGTCTTTCTCCTAAAGTAAAAAATAAATAAATTCATAATGAAGGCTTAAATGTTCAACAGCTGAAACTGACGCTTTTACTACGTCAGCTTCTAACCTTCGCATTGCCTTTATGTCCTTTAGATTATACTAAAACAGCTGGTGGAAGCGGCTGTTTACCTTCAGAATGAAAACATCTTCCACAGAGACATTAAACTGGAAAATATTCTGATGGAGACGGGCTCAGACGGCACACAAATCTATCTAATCGACTTCGGTTTAAGCTGCTTCGATGAAAACAAACAACACGACTGTTTCTATGGTACGACTGGACTGTATTAAAAAAAACAAGCTTATATTTCCTTTATTCACATCCACTGATGATCTTGTTCTCACACATCTTAAAAGGTACCTATGATCACATCCCAGTGGACTGGTTGATTAACAGTAGCTACAGGGCTGGACCCACAACCGTCTGGCAGCTGGGAGTGGTTTTGTTCGAAATACTCCACATGACCCGTTTCCGGACGTGCAGCTTACTCACCAACAACATAGTGATCAGCGAAAGGCTTTCCAGCCGTGAGACAAACCCTCGCCCACTTATCTCACAACACATATGAATCTGTTCTGTATCACTGTGGCTGTAACCATTGTGGTTCTTTGACCTCTGACCCTCCAGACTGCCAGGATTTTCTGATACGGTGTCTGAGGGTTAACCCCGAGGCGCGTCCCACCCTGGAGGAGCTGCTGCATCACCCGTGGTTTTCGTAAACTACACACACACACACACACACTCTTTTAGTTTAGTTTTTTTCATTAGTAGTTTGTTTAGTCTTGTTTAGAGACCAGGTAAAAAAATAAAAAAAAAAGTCCCTAAAATCAATTTTGGGGTTTTCTCCGGGTGCTCCGTTTTTCTCCTTTCCATTCCTGTCATTACCATTTTTGAAAGGTTTTCTGTAGTCTCTTGCAGCTTTAAGTTTTATCTCCTATGTTAGGAAACATCCCTTGTAGTAAGATTCTTCAGTTTTCTCCGGGCGCTCCAGCTTATCCTCATGTACTCAAAACGTCCATGTTAAATAAAAAAAATGAGGTTTTATTTTATTTATTTTTCAGGTTTTGGTGATGAACGTCTAGGATGTTAATTCCTCAGTGACCCTGAACAGTATTTAGATGGATAAATAGATAAAAGGTTACATTTTGGACTGGCCTTTGTACCTCTCTTTATCCATTAGTTTTAGTCTTTTTTTAGTATTAGATTATTCTGCACAGGGTTAATGTAGCTTTAAAACAAGATTATGAATACAATGCGTAATTGAGTTTAGTTTTTTCCCAACTACTTAATCTTTTTGTTACTGCTTGCCTATATGAGCTTTGTGTGGGTTTTTGCTTTTGAGTTAGGCTGGTCTTTAATTGCTGGTTCTGCCATTTAGATCCCTGGATGTTGCAGTGAGCAGGTTTACCTCATTCATTATTGTAACGCACTATGTGTAGGGTCTATGGCTTGGTATTAGGGCTAAAAATGGACACGCCCAGCTATATTCCTGTTGTACAAGGCTTTGTCCATTTCAAGGGTACTATTTCTGCTAATCTGATTAATAATAGGCCGGCATTGAAAATCCGGTGCTTGCACATGATAAGGAAGAAACTCTAACAGTTAGTATTGGAGAGGCTAATGACTAGTATGCTAGGCAGTTAAGAACTAAAAAAAGGTAACACTGAATCAAGAATCAGTTTATTTATAAAGCGCCAATTTACAACAGATGTCGTCTCAAGGCACTTCACGGAAAATCAATTAAAATCAAAGATACATCAGAAACTGCCCTCTCGTCATATCCTAGATTAAAAACTGCTATTTAAAGTCAACTTCAACTCCATATAATACAACATTTGGATTTTTATTCACAATATTACATGGGATTATGATACATCTTATCAAGAGAACCTCAATGCATCTAATGCATGTTGTTTACATATATTGCACATCAAGCATTTTAACTGACAAAATGTGATAATATTTAACCAAAGTAAACATGCTAGTTGTTAGCCTCTACAATGCTACTGTCAGGCTATCCATGCTAAAGACCAACAGAGGAAGTAGGCAACCCAGTGGGGAACCAAGCTAGGCTTGCTTAATAGTAGCCTCTCTAATGGTACCCTGACTGCTCATTTTTCAATCATCGGTCGACTATGAGGAACCCACCACTGGTTGCACAATAGTGTTCATATTTTTGCTGTAATACCACACCATAGAGGGTCAGCATGTGAGACTATGTTCTGATCGTTTTCTTATTAATCACCGTAAATTCCTGATAAATGGCCTTCTTTATATTGTAATGTAGATTGGGAAATACAGCACAGGTTTTTGTTTTTTTTTGTGGGGGGGAGCATTTCCTTGGGTGCTAAGATGTCCCGCCATAGTCCAGAATACAATTTGTTTGTCTCACTGGGGATTTCTAAAGATCTTTCTTTTTTATGTTTAAGTTTAGACATGTGTGTATATATTACTGTATCTTTGTATACATATTTTTTTACGTAAATTTCCATTATTATAAAAATCGATATATACATTATTGTGTGTGTATGATCATAGATGTATATGTTTGTAACTGTATTGTCTATCAGTGGGTCAATGGTTCCTCTACCAAATGAAATATTTTCTCTTCTTGTAATTTTTTTGTTTCCAGATGTTTCCAGACTCAGGAGTTTTTTTATTTTCCTTTCCTGTCCTCTCCAACCCCAGCCAGTCGAAGCAGACGGCTGCCCATCCTGAGCCTACTTCTGCTAAATGACTCTTCCTTGAAAGAGGAGGTTTTCCTCTCTACTGTTGCCATGTGCTTATTCAGGATGGGGGATTGCATTAGAGCAAAGCTTTGATGCAATCTGTTGGTTTCTTCCCTTCCGCAGAATCGCCACCTTAACGTGGTGGAGGGGTTTGAGCATCCCTGTGATCCTGAGTTAGTAGTTGTCTGGCCCATCTGTTTGGGTCTTCTATGGCAAACTGGCCTCAGAGGAAGGATCACACCAAGAGCGATTCAAAGATGTTTATGCAGTGAGACAACCCGACTTCACTCACCAGCGCACTTTCTGAATGAGGCCTGGTGAAGGAGTTACTAGAAAGTGTACGGTGAAGAAGAAACACTACATTTATTTTTGGATTAAGCATTTTTGTAGAATAAAATTAGTTCTGATCTGACTGGAATCAGTGAGTTAAGGGAATCAAACACAGAGTGCTGTGCAAAAGTTTTAAACCACCCATAACTCAACGTCCTCAGAGCTTCCGATGACTATGGTTGCCTGAGTTTGCCTACAGACAGACGGTTCTCTTTTGCTCCACCTTCTTCATGTCTCACTCTACAGGGTTATTTAAAAATTTCTATAGTTCTGCTGCTATAGGCTTAGACTGCTGGAAGACAATCTAACCACTTTTCTCTCTGCTACCTTCTTCCTTTGTCTAATCTGCTTTAGTTACGGTTATTTTAACCTTGTTAACCTTTTGTTTTCCCTTAGTGTTCTTCTCTCCATAGTAGCCACACCTGGGCTGGTGTTCTGTTAGCTGAGGCAGCTTCTTGGAGGAGAACATGGGCTGAGATGCTTCCAGTGACGCTCTACAATTGCTGCAATTAACTCAGTTTTTTCAGTATCCTCTGCATCTGTTTTAGTTTTTTGTCTCTTCAAACCTCCAGTCGGTCGTGGCAGATGGCTGCTTGTACTGAACCTGGTTCTGCTGGAAGTTCCTGTTCCTATTAAAGGGGAGTTTTTCCTCTCCACTGTCGCTACATGCATGCTCAGTATGAGGGATTGCTGTAAAGTCAACAACAACACAAGCCATTGTTTCAGTCTGCTGATTCCAGAGGAGTGAATCCTGCAGGTCAATGACTCGATGAATCTGCTGCGGTTGCTTAGATTGGAAACTTTTTTAACCTGATTTGTTTATGATGTATTTATGATTTTAATTGAGTTTCTTGTAAAGTGCCTTGAGACGATATCTGTTGTAATTTGGCGCTATATAAATAAACTGATTCTTAATTCTTCTTGATTCTTGAAATCATGTACAGTATAGCACAATAGAACTAGATTTGAGGTAGTACTTATAAGAGGCAACCAAAAAAGAAAGTCTATAAGGTTGAGCAAACCAGCAAGTGTAAAATATAATTGAGATGAAAATCAGGAAGCTCTTTCCACAGAAACACACTAAGGCTTATAGATTTTTGTTATGCTGAAAACTTGGAACTATTTTAGTTTTAGCCTTAGATGAGAATTAGCAACAGAACACTTTGGGCAGGAACTTTATATATATATATATACTTAGGTAACGGATTTACCCTTCAGTAAAAGAATGAGAGTTTAAAGTAGTCCAAGTTCAGCAGCTGCGTCGTTCAGCGCACGTTGCCTTTCAGACAGCCAAACAAAGCAGCGTCCTCCAAAGACCTCAAAGTACAATTAAATATGATGGACTTGCCTACCAATCGCTTTTTATTGTAAGCAAAATCAAATTAACACAATCTTCACTTTGTTGCCTACTATTGCTTAACATAGTGTAATATGTTCATGTTTATCACATTTAAACTCCAACATCAATCAAAATCAAAAATACCTTATTTATCCCAAAGGGAATTTAACTTGTTACCTTTCCTATTGTAAAAAATATTACTTTCACATTGACGTTCAGACGGCTTTATACCTGGATAAGGCTCGTATTGTAAAGGCTTCCATAATGACAATTTAAACAGAGATGTAAACTCTCCTAGTGTTGCTTTGGCTGCCCTGCTGAGTAGAATCACACTCTTGAATACAAGCCTGGTAGTGTAATAAATCTGATCAGCTGGTAATCAGTTAGATATTCCCTTGGTATTACCCAGAAGGTGCACGGTTTTAGCATGAGAGGGGCGTCCCATAGCTTCCCTCTGAATGTAGTGAGAATAAATGCTTAATGCTCTTCAAATTCAATTAAACCTGAAAAGACTTTAATAATTCCAGTGGGAAATTAAATATTGTACCTCTAATGATCTAAGTCTGTTTTGTTTTAGATGATGAAGAGTTCCTGTAGTGGTCTGTACTACTGTGGTTTTGAAGAAGCCTCTGACTGAAACCCCTGTGTATAAGAGTGTGATGAAGAGCATGCTAAGGGTTACCCATATGTGTATCACTGTACCGATAATACAAACTACACACATTAATAAACATCCAACACAGCAGGATTATGATTATTTTAAGAGTAATTCACACAATATGTCTTCAGGATTGCCGAAAGGGGAATATACTTGACTAAAGCATCTCAATTAAAAACCCAGCCACCTGAACCAAACTGCAAAAGTCTAAAATCTAGTATTTTTCCAGGTCATATTGCAAATATCTTTAATCGATTAACATAAAACTAACTTTTAACCATAAGGGGGAATGTTGTCCTTAAACTTTTTCCACTTTTAGAATTTACAATTTACATGATTCATTTTCTTCACCACTAATAAAAACATGTTTTATTTTAGAATTAAGTGAAACTAAGATAAGAGATTTAATATGTTAACATTTCTTTTGCAACACCTGAATACCTAATGATGTGTGTATGTATGCAGAGGAGATACGTGATGTGCTTTAGTGAACCTCGCATCTGCCTCCAGTGTGTTATGTGGAACTGAAGATAAGCTTAACAAGCATTTTTGTTTGTTTGTTTGTTTTTACAAGCTGCAACTTTAATTTGCTGCATCTAATCAACTGTCTCTCCCAGTCTTGTGCACTTTTGAATGTTCAATCGACAGGCTTGCATTTGCAGATTAGACACAGGGAGGGAAATGCTGCTCTGGTGTTGTCTAGCAACTCTTGTTTGGCTCTGTGTGACAGCCAGCCAGCTCTGTTTCTGACACAGCACTGACGCTTCTTGATGAAAAGGAATCTCTGAGCACTATTATGTCGAACGGAGGCTAAACTGTAGGGAATCACCAACCCAGCGACATGACAGGTAAAGTCTCTGCACTGAGACACAAGTTACGTAACGTTCTGTTAATTTTCCACATTTCATATTCAGAAGGGAATCAGGGTGAAGTATTGTTATACATTATTAAAGTACTTCCAAGTCGCCTCTCTGCAGGACTTTCCTCTTAGTGTCTTATTCTCAGCAGCTGTGACAGCCATTCTTCATCTCTAAGGTATAGCAGTTTTGGTCCACTTACTGTACAGTAGTAGCCATTCAAAATTTCCCCGCTTTCCTTGGTGGGCCCTTGGCTGGTCCATACAGGTCTTTGCTGGGTTCGCGGGGGTAATATGATTCCCCACGATGACATAGTCAGTGACACTTCAACTGGAAAACGCCCCTAAGGAGCCTAAGTGAAAATCAGCTGCAATCCTTCATCTGTCCATTGGCAGTGATTTTAATGTGTTGCTTCGGAAAGTGGCCTGTGGGACTGCTGTTACAGTAGCTTTCTGACGTAAATACCATAAACCAGGTAAAATCTCTGAGGCATTGCCTGCATTTTATTCAAATAGTGTAAAATTACTTTGTTGTTTAACAAGAGTGTACATAGGTTTTGAAATTTAAAATTTCTATTTGCATTTTAAGTTTTAAAATTGGTTTGTTAAGCATATTTGTGAGACATTACATTTTGTTGTAAAGTAGCTGAACGTAAAACATAATGCCTGCATGTTATGCAAAAAAATAAAATAATTATAAATATATATATATATATATATATATATATATATATATATATATATATATATATATATATATATATATATATATATATATATATAT
>JAVLVB010000555.1:384485-394558 GCA_032876305.1 Orestias chungarensis | reverse complement strand
GTGCGTGCGTGCGTGTTACTTCCACCAGTTTTTCTCACCCTTCACAGAAAATAAAATACAGACAATAAAATGCACTTTTTAAATCACCAAGTCCAGTTCAGTAACACATTAACACTCCTGAACGCAGTCAATAAAGAAAGCTTCTCCTCCAAAAATGGGAAAAAGTTTCCAGACAATTTTCTCCTATTTCTCTTTCATAGCACACTTCTTTTAGCTTCTTCCTTCTCTCTGCTTCCTCTTTTAGCGCCAGAGAACCCGGTTGGCTGAAGCTAGTCACATGGGCTACACATCGATGTGACCCTTCAAAATAAGAGATTTTTTTTCTCACACTTGGCCGTTTTAGCTGCTGACAAAATAAATCTGTTTCATATTTTAGAACCTGTCTATTCTCTATTTAATTATTTCCCATTTATGTATTTTATATCCCTTTTTTTCTTTTAAGTACGGCCATTTTAACCTGGGTTACACTAACTGGAACACAAAACATGGCTCTTTGATTTTTGGGGCCACTTAATGCCATAAGAAGTAAAGTACAATAGATTTAAGTGTTGACGCAAGCCTCCTGGCTTTCACCTCCAGGTATTTTGCTACACTACTCCCTGAAGTAGCATTTTTTGAAAAAAATTAAATAATAATATAAAAAGTTTTACTATTTAGTTCAATACTTCACTAGTTTTATATCACTTGCAAATTACCAACAGGTGTGTTTTTTATAGTTAAATGTACAAAACCAACTTTAATGGGAACGTCTTTTATAGTTGAAACTGAGACATGTCACACTTTGTTTAAAAAAATAGTTGTCCGGGGAATAAAACACTACTACTAGCTTCACTTTGTCGCAGCCAGAGAAAACTGAAGGCTTGTTAAAACATGACATTATGTGTGGTCACATGAGCACAGTTGCTATAGCTTGTATTAAGGAGGTCGATCAACTTTCTGTCCACTGTTAGCTGTGATTCATTGGAGCTCAGGACAGAGTTTATTTAGTATTAATTTAACACTTTGGACACTAAGCCTGTGTTTAGGCCGGGTCTGTGATGTGGTAATCTCAGGTCATTCTGCGGTGGTAGGACGACTGCTTCTAGATTCAGGAGTTTTCTGCTCGCCAAAACTTACAGTAATGTTCAGACAACAAGAATCAAGAATCAGTTTATTTATATAGCGCCAATTTACAACAGATGTCGTCTCAAAGCACTTTCCCAAACATCCTAATTGCATTGTTGTACTCAAGGCGGTGTTGCGCCCTTCATGGTTAAATCTATTGACACTTGGCTGTAACACGTGGTTGTAGCATCCTTGGCACATGTGGGTGTTTTAAAGCCCACTTTTGGTTTTTTTTAAATAAGGTGATTAAACACTCTCAAACCCTTTTCCTGCAATTTTGCGTATAGATTATGCGTCCTGTCTTGTTCCACCAAATTCTGCTGCTCATAATTCTGCTGTTCTATGTGTTTCCCCAACATGATCATGAAGGAAGTTTGATATGGATACAAATATATGAATGTGAACACTAAAAAAATGGTCATCTAAATGTGTTATCCTCTCTCAGTGTAAAACATCCATCCATGAGCAATCCTTCCCCCTCATCCCTATTTCTAATACATTTCTCATTGAAACGCTGACAAAGCTTAAGGCATCTATAAAATACATTACATTGAGCTATAAAAGCTCTGGCCAGGTGTTCCCTCCCCCTCTCTGCTATCTTTCACTGGCAGGCAGCAGCGAACAGATAATCAGATCACTAATTAGCCGTCTTCTGGGCTTTTTGAGTACATTATGCATTTTAGGTAATATTTCTATTTTTCTTGAGCCACTATGTGACATATCATCAATATTACATCATTTTTAGATTTAGTGCTTCATAAATCACAAGCTGATTTTATTCAGAGAAGGACAAGGCAGCTTTGACATGTACATAAAACAGTCAAGCAGAAAGCAGTTTTGTCTCTTTATATTTAATAAAGAGACAAAAAAATATAAAATGTCTCATTGTTAGACACTCATGTTATGCATTATTGTGGTTCTGCAGGATTCCCCTATATTTCTGTTTTGTTTTTTTCATTCGTAAATATAATTCAAGGTGAGAGTAGAAAAGTCATATTATTATTTGATTTGATATCTGCAAACACCCTGTTTTAATAAATTAGGAACATTTGGAGATCAAGATGCGTCTCAGAAGAAGAATAAATAAAGCTAAATAACTGAATGCCACTTATTTAGAGCCACAGATATTTTATAATTTAAAAAACACAGTCATTTTTGAAAATCCAATCCAATCCACTTTATTTATATAGCACATTTGAATAAAATAAAGTAAAAAGTAAAAATAAAATCAGACAATCGGGTAAAACAGTAAAAGACACATAGGACCATACAAGTCATGCAGTGTTAAAAGCCTACACTCCACAGTGGGGACAGTTTGAACAAGAAGGGGCAGAGCGTTCCAGAGTCTGGGACCAACAACAGAGAACGCCCTGTCCCCCCTAGTTTTAAGTCTAGTCTTAGGGCGCGTGAGCTGGGACTGGCCCCCAGACCTTAGTATAAACATGTAGGGAATCTGAAATGTAGTTTGGGGCCAGTCCATTTCAAGCTTTAAAAACAAACAGAATATTTTAAAATCTATTCTAAAACGTACAGGCAGCCATTGCAGTAAAGCTTAAATTGGGGTGATGTGTTCGTGCTTCTTGGCACCTGTTAAAAGTTGTGAAGCAAGATGTGTCCTTATTAACCTAATCAAGTCTGGACTACCTCCAATCAAGCAATGAAGCAGTTTGCAAGCAAGAAAACTGCTTGAAAATGTGTTTCTTTTCTAATCTTTAGCTAGAGAAGGGTAGGTAGCCCTTTTCCAGTTGGTAACAAGTTACGTAAACTGCTGGTGTAGTTTCAATATCTAGCCCTGTTCATGAGTGGACAGATAGGTTGAATGGTGCAATAGTTGAGCTGTGGATGATTTATTTCCTCTTAAACCCACAGATCCTACAACGCAGAGTGTGGCTAAACCAGGACATGTTACGTATAAAAGGACACAGCAGGCACTCGGTTCTAGCAACCAAACTGAACAAAACACCGTAGGCAAGTTATCCCACAAGTAACTATGGCTCAGTGGTGAGTGTTGGGTTGAAAAGAAACCTCCCATCAGCTACTGCTGGGATCTGCACCTAACAAAAGATACATCAATACATATGACTGGTGCTGCTCTCCTCAAGTAAGGTTTGATTTACGTTGTGTAAAGAAAAGGAATATTTAAGGCCCCCTTTAAATACATGTAAAACTGCCAATTCTAATATTAAAAACACCAAATGTACCTTTATATGTCTTATTATGCACAATGGAAACGGCCTAATCTCACCACTGAAGGTAATACACTTTCGTACTTGAGGACATGGCCAATATGCACCAATGAAAATAGATTGTGCTCCCTGATGGATTACTTTGCAAATGGCAGCCTATAACATGTAAAGTGACAGAATGCCTCAGTATTTAATCAAATCAAATCAAAAATATTTTAATACATATTCTTAATTTTTGGTTACAGTTAATAGGTGTCCTGAACTGGATTCCTTAAACTAACCTTGCTGTACATATTCTTTTTTTTTTGTACCACTGGCTTGATGTCAAAACAGGCTGTAAAATAGCAAAGTTTGTTTTGCATTACTGCTAAAGCATTTGCAAAGGGCATTTCCTGGGTTATAGTTGCTTTATTTCAGGTATTCCACATTAGTGATGTACCTGGATCCCCTCCAATCGTGGATATTTTAAGACCTGTGTAATTACACAACCTCATACTGTCAGTCGCTTGACGAATAGCGGAACCGTGTTTGTGTGTGTGTGTGTGTGTGAATGTGTGTTGTGATGTGATATGAAAGAACAGCCTGTGATTGGAAGGTAACAGAAATTGCAGCTCTTACAACAAGGGCACATTACCTGAAACAAAATTACAAAGTTAATTAGAAACGGGTACATTTGAAGTATATTTTTGAACCTTTGGCACTGTGTCACATGAAGCACTGTAGTTTTTAACTCCGCTTTCATTAAGAGGAAAATCATTTTTTACCACATGGAGTGTGACTGATTATGTCCACAATAAAATGAGCCATTAATACAAAATGCTACCACAGGCATAATAGGATTTTGATTAAACCCATCAATTTATTAGTTTAGTTTGTTTCTAAGCACAGAAGTAGTGGTTGGACATTGCATGACACTTGTGTTTGAATTGATTTGCAGACGCTCTAGTACCATTACTCTTGTAAAGGCAATGATGGCCATCCATTTGTCTGTTGGTCCAATAAATTGGATCTGGGTGAAACATCACTTGGAGGTCGATTACATGACATATGGTGCAGAGCTTGTAAATGCTGCTAAGAATGAATTATATCTTTTCATTACAGTTTTTCCTGACATGTCTATATAGAAATAATGACAGCCCACTTACAATGTTTAACAATTTCTTTAGCAGATAAAGTGACTTGAGAAACTGCACATTTATTAGAAGAAAAATACATTTTTATTTCACTTTTAATATACAACAGTTTGTGGGTATGTGATTTATTATAGAGTTTTTCTTATCTTCAGTTAAAAATTTAAGCCCTTCTTGCAAAACACTTGGTAAGATTCATCTTAGGGGACTTATCATCTTAGGGGACATTAACAGAGCAAAACTTAACAACGAACTACCTAAATACAGACAGCATGTTACCTGCCCCACCAGGGAGAGCAACATTTTTGATCACTGTTACACTGTATCTAAAGTTGCTTATCATTCTGTCCCCCGTGCAGCACTGGGACTATCTGACCACTGTTTAGTTCATCTTCCCCCCACCTACAGACAGCTCGGTGAACAAATGGACTAACGAGGCTAAAGAAAGGCTTCAGGACTGCATGGTTTTAACAGACTGGTGTGTTTTTGATTATGCCACAAGCAGCCTGGGTGAATACACGGACACTGTGACATCTTACATCAGCTTTTGTGAAGACATCTGTGTTCCCACCAGGACTCACATTAAATACAACAATGACAAGCCCTGGTTTAATGCCAAATTGAAACAGCTGCGCTGGTCTAAGGAGGTAGCACATAGAAGTGGGGATCAGGCGCGGTACAACCAGGCAAGGAACACCCTAACTAAAGAGATCAAAGCTGCAAAGAAGAACTACTCCAACAAGCTAAGCAGCATGATGTCCAGTAACGAGCCATCAACTGCCTGGAGGTGTCTCCAGAACATCACCAGCTACAAAAGGCCACCTACTCAGACAATGGGAGATTGTCAACTGGCCAACGACCTTAACAGATTCTACTGGAGGTAGAGCTCCCATCCAACACCACTTCACACCCATCTGCCACCCATCCAGCCTGCCCTGAAGATCTGTGAGGAAGACGTGCTGAGAATTTTTAAAAAACAGAAAGTTGCGAAGGCCCCAGGTCCTGATGGAATCTCTCCCTCCTGCCTGAGGACCTGTGCAGACCAGCTTTCACCTGTCTTTACTAAGTTCTTCAACAGATCACTGGAGCTATGTGTTGTTCCGTCCTGTTTTAAAAGCTCCACAATAATACCCATTCCTAAAAAGACAACACCACGGGACTAAATGACTACAGACCTGTTGCCCTGACCTCTGTGGTCATGAAGTCCTTTGAAGACTGGTTCTCAACCACATTAAGGAAATCACAGACCCCTTGCTAGACCCCCTCCAATTTGCCTATCGGGCAAACCGTTCGGTGGACGATGCAGTGCACATGGGTCTCCACTTCATACTCCAACACCTTGAACACCCAGGGACTTGTGCAAGAATTCTGTTCCTGGATTTCAGCTCAGCCTTCAACACAATTATTCCAGGACAATTACACAGCAAACTCACTGAACTCAGCGTACAAGCCTCCACCTGCCAGTGGATAACTGACTTTCTTACTGGCAGAAAACAGCAGGTGAAGCTGGGAAAGTTTACTTCAGTGACCCAAACCATCAGCAGGGGCGCCCCAAAGGGTTGTGTACTCTCCCCACTGCTCTTCTCGCTGTACACAAATGACTGTACCTCCAGGGACTCCTCTGTTAAAATCCTGAAGTTTGCAGATGACACAACAGTCATTGGTCTTATCAAGGACAGTGATGAGTCTGCTTACAGACGGGTGGTTGATCAGGTTGTCCTCTGGAGCAGTCAGAACAATCTGGAGCTGAACACAGCAAAAACAGTGGAGATGACCGTGGACTTCAGGAGGAGCCCCCCAACCCTGCCAGCACTGACCATCCTACACAGGACTGTGGTGGCTGCAGAGTCCTACAAGTTCCTGGACACAACGATCTCTAAGGACATGAAGTCGGACAGTAACATCAACTCCATCATCAAGAGGGTTCAACAGAGGATGTACTTTCTGTACCAGCTGAGGAAGTTCAACCTAGCCCAAAAGCTGATGTTGCAGTTCATTATTTATTCTTGCAACAGATTCACAGTTGGACTTTTATGATACCTGAACTATCTATATATTTGTTTATTTATTTTCTCTAGGCTAATTTAAAAAGTAGTTTTTTTCTGTAAATAACAGATTTTTGGACAATGGACCTCTGTCTTAGTGTAATTGTTTTACACCCTATAAGACGTTGTATTCAAGGGTGGCTTTCTAATTAACATTAATAATTTTTGCTATGTTTGACCAGCTTTCAATACCTACTCGAGAAAAGCATCACCACAACAAGATGCTGCCAACACCATGCTTCACTAAAGGGATGATTTTTTTTTTTTTTTTTTTAGATGAGAAATGAATGAATTAAATTTTATTTCAGAATAAAGGTTTGTAGTTTGTGTAAACGACTGCTTGAGTAAATTTTGTAGCTTCAAAACAATTCCAAGGGATTTGTCACATGGATTATTTTTACATCATCTCACAATGACTTTCCTGTTTCTTTCATATAGCAGAGAAGTTAAACCGTAGCTGGTTCTATAAAACATGCAGCATAATAATAATAATAATAATAATGAAAGAAGAGACGACAAATTACGGCGTACATTTATTGATCATTTAAAAGGCTTCTCTCCGCTGCTCTCCCTTACAGTGATGGGTGAAGTTGTGGTTAGTCATCATTTCTGTCTATCACTGCTTTACTTTGGCTACAGTCTTTCAGTCCACACTGCCTTGGAAAGGATTTATAGGACTTACATGATTTATTTAAACCCTCTTCCTTAACAAATGATAGATCAGCACATCCCATCCTGCTTCCATCAATAATACAATACATTTAATAGAGTACCTAAATATTACTACCATCTCTGCACATGCCCACTTCCTGTCATTGCCTAAATCTTTAAATAGAACTTTTGTAAAGCTTTTGTAATTTAGCTCACATATGTTTTTTATTCATCCTTAGGAAGATTAAATATGTAGACGCCCAAAAGGGTGTCTATTGGGCGGCGTTTGTAAAGCAGGTAATCCAGAAGCCTCTTTTATTTTTCCTTTGCCCCAATTGGCTTGACCCTGTAAGTGGAGGTATGGAAGACTGTAGACCTTGAGCTGGGTATGGTCACATAGACACACACCAACCACACTGTAGCAGCAGTGTGCTATCACTGCTACATCCATTAAAACTGTGTCAGCCATAATCGTAACAACTACAGGACAGTAACAGCTGAAGCCACAATCCCAGTGACAGCTGTGTCCTCCCAAGGCTGTTGTCTTTATCAGAGCTTGTCTGTCTCAGTCTGTCTAAGCAGTGAGAGAACTGCCGGTGAGAGAGGAGGAAAACTATTGTGTCTAGTTTTCATTCCCAGAGGCAAAATGTTAGAGCTTATTGGGAGGGAATCTTAAACAACAGTATACATACAATTTATATTCCAAACCCAGCATAGACTGAACAAGTTTAGAAATGTTGAATTGTCATAGCAATGGCCTATACCTGAACATTTCTATAAAGGAGAACAAATGTACATTACAATGTGAGAAATGTAAAACTGTTGACAGCACAGAAGAGTAGAATAGTTGTATTTAACCATGCTTTGAGTTCTTTTCAAAATAGTTTAGGCTAATTAAATAATTTTGGATTCAGAGGATCTTCAAGAAATGTGACTGTTATCCAGCAGTGATTCTGGTAAAAATCAATGGGAGAAACTTTGAACAAGTATGGCTTATTTGGATGAGTAAAAGGAAGAAGAAAGTTTTACAGAACAATGACTTACACTGGCTGCAGATCAACAATACACCGGCGGAAAAGGAGTAAGGAGCATAACTGCTCTGGTTAAAGTAGAGATATAAACAGGTCATGCGAAGCCTTGAGCTTTTAATGACATAAATTAAGAACATCTCATGTGGTCCCTCAATATTCAAGTTGTGGGAAACTTTATGCTGCGTTCACACCAAATGCATCTGGAGCGTGTAAAACGCCTCTAATGCTTGACATTGGTAGTGTGTACATTTTGTGCACTTTTTAGGGTCAGAAGTTTTAGACGCGCGTCCCCACTTCCGGTTTTCTCTGGTTGGACTTCCTGTCTATTCAACTGTCTTTTTTTATACAATGGTGGACGAAACCGAGAGTGCGGCTCGGCTTAATTTAATAAAAAAATCCAGAGAACGTTGAGGTCGGCCGTGTCGGCGCCATATCTATAACTACCGGAAAAATCCAGCAGCATTCGGAGTTCGGTGATTCAGCTCTGCCTCCTCCGGGAGCTGGACTGACGAGGGTCGCTGTTGGCACTTGTTCTTCTCACTTGAATTAAATCTATCTGACATTATCACTCTAGAATCTTCCGCCCCGTCGGAAAGTTTGTCACTGAACGCAGCATTATTCTTTTAAAATGTAGTTATGATCGTGGGTTAGATAGAATGTGTCATCTTTAGTATGTAGTGTAATATTTACTACATTAGAAATCAGTTTCCTTCTTTGAGCTTCTAAATTAAACCCTTACTGTGCAGTATACATAGCAAAGGTTTTTGCTTTGTATTAAATACATTTGTGTTAATGTAGGCCTTTGCTAACATTAAGCGATTTCTATGACACTTTTTAATGATAGGCAGTAATATTTTAGGATTTTTTTCCAGTAAAATGTGCTCATGCACTGATGGCTGTCCCAAAACTACACTAAATATTTTCCAGATATCCTAGCATAGTCACGCCTTGACTCTATTTTACAAAAGCAGTAACAATACGTTTCTATGGAGATTTATGATTTATCTCGTCCAGACCAAACTAACAGTCAGGTTTACTTAATCCTAGTTTGTTATTCGTTGGTTATCCTGATAAGAAACCCATGAGGTTTGTCACGTTTCAATTTTTTTATTTTATTTTTTATTTTTTTCTAATCGGCCTGTATTAAAATAGCATTGATTTATCTTGCCATTCAGTCAAGTACTATTAATATTTCAACATGATGGTGGCATCCAAGTTCATAGTTTTGAACTGCTGTTGTTCTAATTTAGTGAATCGTTTAAAACACATATCAGTTAGCAGATAAGATGCCCTCTCCTTTCCAATCTTTGTGAAGTGTAACTGTTTCCCACAGTGGTGTCGATGGCTTTAGTGTGAAAATCGCTTGTCTCTTCTCTTACTTTCTTAAAGGTCTTGCTTTGCTGTGCGTTTAATCTCGTTACTCAAATGTAAGTTGCTTTAGATACCAGCATCTGGTATGGTTCCTGTTATAAATATGACATTTTCTAGTATCTAGCAATAGTGATACAATACCTCCAGCACCTCTGACTCCACAGATAAGAGTCTCTGATAAGAACGGACATTTTTCACATATTCTCTGAACTTCCAAGAACTCTGCACTACAGTTACTTAGTAGACACACTAGATGGTCACATTTCAGGTTATCCAACATCCACTGTACAAATATTTGCTTTTCCTTTTAACAGTTTCCTCATCATCCACATCAGGCATCCTGTCTCATTTTCCAAACTCAAACATGAATATTTAGGGAAGGATCAGCAAATGCGTGACTTAGGAGCAATAAGTGGCTCTTTAGAATCAGAATCAGAATCAGGCTTTATTGGCCAAGTATGCTCACACATACAAGGAATTTGTTTTTGGTTACACAGATGCTTGCAGTGCACGAAAAATACTGTAAAGACCTTCCATACAGTAGACACCTTCCAT
>JAVLVB010000555.1:374265-384385 GCA_032876305.1 Orestias chungarensis | reverse complement strand
AAAACAAATACACTGTTCTAGTATTTTGTGCAAATACATAAATTTCACAGACAGAATTACCCTAAGCATCTCTTTTTATGTTCTTCTTATAGGATACAAACAAAAACAAAAAAAATAGATAAATAATTAAAATTTCTAATGTTTTGAGACATACAGTATTTCCACATGCTGAGCCTGGTTTGGTTTTTGAGAATCAGATAAATGCAGGATGATCTGATAACTCTTGTTCAAGCCAAGCTCCTAATTCTGTTTATGTGAAATGGAACTCTGGAGTCATTTTGTCTTTATTGGTAAAGATGTAAATAAATGTTAATAACACTACAGTTTAAGACCATCAGTCCTAATTTATTCTTGGATACCAGTGTAAGTCAAGTCAAGTCCAACCAGGGTTGACTAGGGAGGTCTTATGAGGAAGGGAAGACTGAAATCGCCAGGGAGAGGTGATTGGATTCCGTCAAGGATTGTAGAAGCTTCTGGTGGTGTTGTGGTGGAGAAGGACATGAAAAGGGCTGAAGGAACAGATGGTAGAGCATGGGCAACAGGAGACCCTGCAGGTAACAACCTTGATTGTCTGCAGTAGCAAGTCTCAGAACAGCAGAACACTCACAAAAACACATAGTAGAATAAGCACATTTCCTGACACACTAGAATGTACCTAGGGTTGACCTAAAAACTGTTAGATTATGGGGGTTTGGCATGGGATGTGATCCACTGTGGGGTTTATTAAGGGCTAAGATTATGTTGAAAGTCATTTTAGGGTGACGAAAACAGGATTTTATTATTTCCTAATGTTTAGGAAAGAGGTTGTACATATTTACTTTTGATTAAGTTATTGTCAGATAAAAGTTTAGATATTAGAGATTTTGATGTAGACAGCTACATCAAAAAAGTCAGTTCTCAGCTGTTTTCAAGTTTCCTATGTCATTCTTAGAGGGTACATGAGCTTGTTGATCTAGGATTTACCAGAAAAGATACTCTTACTCCCTTAAAAGCCACAAATTCAGTAGGAAATGCAGGAGAGAGAAGAAGTGTGAAAAGATCAGCTTATTACCACAAAGATAATTGGTACAAAATCTTTTCTTCCACCGTGCAATTTCTTCCGATTTCACGTGCGAGTTTGCTTTAGGCTGCTTCTCCATCCATTTGTTACTGTGCTGTGCTGCATCAAATGGAGCTTCCTTTGGCTTTATTTATAGATAACGAGGAGTCAAGTGGAGGTTCTGCCAAGCATATAAAAAGGATAATTTGGCTTTCATGCATTTCTGCTGCCTGCATGAGTTTTTCATAGTCTGCATGTTGTGTGCAAAATATGCAGAGTCCAGTAGATTGTACAGTCCTCCATCTATTGTAAAGTCAGGATCAAAAGAAGGGAGTCCATGCATGTTCGTACCAGGGCGTGAGAAGCCAGGCTGCGCAGTGAGGAAACAAAGCAGCCTCATTAATCCTTGCTGATGGAGGTTTAGTATCTAAATTACAGCAGCAGAGAGGCCTCAGATTTCGCCTGGTTTGGTGACAGAGCACCCTTTAACCTCCCAGGAACCTTACTTTGTTTCTCATGATTAATTCACATTTGGCCGCCCAATATTTAAACTGCGTGATAAGATTCACATGATCAATTTTCAACACGCTGATATAGACAACAGCCAGTGCAAAAGTATTCATACCCTAGGATCATACCCTAGGATCATATTCTTTGATCTTTCCAGTGCATTTAACACAATTCAGCCTGATCTGCTTGGTGGGAAATTCTAGAAGACTCAGCAATCGCCTGGATCAATGACTACCTGACCAGAGTTTTTTAGACTGAAGGACTTTGCATCTAACCAGGTGATAAGCAGCCAAGGAGCGCCACAAGGGACTGTACTCTCACCATTCCTTTTCACTTTGTACACTTTAGACTTCTAGTGGGAACAATTATCTCATCTTGAATGTGAACAAAACAAGAGATCATTGTAGATTCCAAGATAAACAGGGTCAGATAAACCCCTATTTGCATCATGGAAGAAGAAGTAGAGATGGGTGAGGATTACGAATACCTCAGTGTTTATCTGGAAAAAAGACTGGACTGAAGACACAACAGTGAAGCATCTACAAGAAGGGACAGAGCAGACTGTACTTCTTGAGGAAGCTAAAATTCTTCAAGGTTTGCAGCAAAATGTTGCAGATCTTCTATAAGTCTTTGTTGAGAGTTTCATCCCCACTCCCATAATCTGGTTGAACAGCAGTATCAGAGTAGGGGTACTAAAAAGGCTCAACAACCTGATAAATAAGGGTGGATCTGTTTGGGGGATAAATAGTGAATATCTGGAGATGATGATGCAAAAAGGATCTTATGTAAAATCAATAAAATTCTGGACAACCTTCATCATCCTCTTCATGAGACTGTTATTGGAAAACAGTCTCAGTCAGAGGCTTCTTAGCTTAGTTCTAAAACAGACTGCTACAGAAGATCTTTCCTGCCCACAACCATCACCAGCTACAACAACTCCTTAGTTAAATGAATTATTCAAACACCATTTAATTCTTTTTTGGAATAAATAAAGTATTTTTAATTGATTGATTATTTTATGTCAGAATCAAGAGGAAAATGGGTGTCCGATTTTAGGTACCTGCAGTGCTTTATAGTAGATTGTATAAAGTTAAACACATAAACAAAAAAGGAATAAAGTAGTGTGAGGACAGAAGCACAATAGACAATAAAAATGTTAAACAGGTATATCTCATCTCGAACAGTTCTCTAGGAGCCACAGGAAAAGTTAGATCAGCCTAGCTTTTACATCTTTGCCGGGGCTCTTCCATTAGGTGCTAATTTTAGGACCTTATGAGCAGCCATGGGTACAAACAATTGGCCCAGGTCATTAGGAGCATTAAAAACAACCTTTAAATGGTTAAAAAGTACTCCAAACCAAATGGAAAGGCAAGTGAAGAGATACGATTGTGTTTCTGAGAGTTAGTTAAGAGATGTAATTTTTCACATGGAAAATTCATGGTATTTTTCTGTAAACAAGCTTATTTCAAGAATTGAAGTGTTTTGCGTTAAGAGATCCTTTTCCATATTGTTGGATGTAGCAATTAGTTTTTTTGTGAAATCTATGGATGTTGTTTCACAAATGTCCTGACAAAATATAATCTAATATGCTCATGATGCGTTGTATGAGCAAACTAGCTTTTATCACTGAGTCTGCAAAAAAAATTGATACAACACCGTTAGCCAAATGAAGGATAATAATAACTTGAGCAGTGAGTTGTTTATTTATTTTACTTCTGTTTATTTAACTTCTGTTTTTTTATCTTTTAGATTCCTCATTAGACAAACAGTTATTTTTCAAGAGGTTTTCTATTTCCAAGAGAATCTAAAGACCCGCAACTTGAAAAGTAGTGACCCCAACTATGTGAATAATCTTTGATATTTCACCAAGCCTACAGTTAAAAAAAACTGTAGGCTAGGTTAGTTGGTTGGCTTTTTTCTTTTTTGATAAAATATTTTTTTTTATGTAGAATATTTTCAGTTTATTACGTTGAGAAGGGTTTTCAAAGTAGTTCTTTTTTAGTACTGGTTTGGTTGCTCATGTTTCTATTAGTTTTTGTTTAGTAATATCCACATCTGCTATACTTTGACTTATGTATATAAGTATATGTATATCTTTGCATTTTTGGTAATATTCTCTAAATTGACATCTTTGGTTTTTCCTTTGCTCTTCTTTACTCCTCATTCCTCATACCAGGTTGTCATGCCACTTATCATTCCACTCTGTACTGTAAAGCCTGTCAGTTTCCTCATCTCCCTGCAAGAATCTTCAATTTATCATTGGCCGCCTGTTCCCCCAACATGCACTTTGATTTTAAGTCTTTTTTGGGAGATTTTAGTTCCTATAAGTTTGCATTAGTGAAGTATTTCTTTTTACATCGTTTAACTTGTCTGCATGCATTAGAGTCCTCACAAACATAAAAACATGGAAACTTTTTAAAGTGAACCTGTGTGATTTTTGTGACCTAGTGGAATTTACTTAACTAATTCATGCATGGTCAGTAATGACAGACATTTTGATAGAGTGCTCTGGTTTGGTTTTGGAGGTTTGTTTTCAAAATGTAATAATTTCATGTATAATTTGTGATGGAAGGTCCAATAAAGGGTTTGGGTGTTCTAATTTCAATTGCTAGTTTGCTGATTAAGAAGGTGTACATGATCCATATTGAGCAGGTTTGTGATGCAAACCTCAGGCATAACTATGTTCTGCTGCTTATTTTGATCTGTTTGCTGAATAAAATCCAGCCACTTAATTCCAACCAATCCAGTAATCAGTGCAATTTGGTTGTCTATGTAGCTACACTACCAAGCAGCTCTACAGAAAAGTGTGTAGTGTGATACAAAAAAGGAGGGATGAGGCAAAGAATGAAAAGCAAAAATACACTTATTATTGCAGTGAAAAAGTTACTTTCATTTAAATTGAGAAATACATCTGGCCTTGTAGGCGGACTGATTTGCTTATCGTCCTTCCAGTTACCAATGCAATATATTGCTGCTGACAGCAATGTCAGGGTGGTCGATTCAAGGTTTTAGAAACTAATGCATAATGACTAATTCAGCGTTAAGCGAACCTGATGTTAATTTAGCTCATTTCACCATTGGTTTTATTATTCACGAGCTTAACACACAGACCAGAAAGAGTTAGAAGCAATATAAGAACTGAAGACTACACTAACAGTTTGTTCTAAGATGTATAAAATAAGAAAATATTTCATTTAGAAAATTAATTCAATTCTGTCAGAGTCTAAAAAATTTCAGGTTTGGGTAAAATGTGAGAAAAGATGGTTTGGGACAAGTCTTTCATTGTTTTTTCTACGAACCGTTGTTCCATCATCCATCCATTATCTTCTGCTCATCTGGGGTTCAGTTTGTAGCTAAACCAACCAGTTGGACCCAATTTAATCAACGTAGGTTCTCCAGAGTGTCCTTGGCAGATGCCCAGAAGACCTTACTATGGAGACATCCTAAAGACACCATGGCCAGGAATTTTTAAAGCCACTTCAGAGGTGCAAATGTAACAATTTTCCAGTCCAAAGATTTACGCTAAACTGGTCTGTTGGTGGTACATCATGTCTAGTAGACACATAAAAGGAATTTAAAATTATTTGAGTTATTTCTGGAATGGTATTTCCCTCAGTTCAGTGGACTCAAATCATTTTTAATTAGATTTAATTTATTAACATACTTTACAATCTACCTCGATCCAAGTTACAGACAAAGCAGTGAAGTGTAAGAATCATTTCAACTGGTAAGAAGTTTAGTATTAAGATACCTAACCAAATTCAAGGAAGTCTTTACTTATAAGCAATATTTTTAAACAGCATAAATTGAGTTGAATCTGGAAAGAGAACTAATATAAAAAGAAGAAATTTCAAGCAGGATCTCACAGTACGGGATTTGTTAACTTTTGCTGACTTAAGTCTTAGAAACATGTTTAGTATGGTGATAATAAATGTCATAGTGTGGTCAAAGATGTCACCAAGTTTATCTACATTATCACTGGATGTCATTTAATGCTACCAGGAGTCGGGACCCCATTATGCATTTTTCCTTTCAAAGGTCCAAATATAACAACTTCATTCTTGTTAGTGTCATCAACCTTGAAGGTTCTGTTGGTTCTGTCTCTCAGTAAAGAGTTTATTTGGCTGTATTTTGATAATATTGTCTCGCTTGGAAGTTTATAAATAACATACAAGTTCCCTCTCATCCTTCATTTGGCAACAGTGTATGACTGATAATAACTAATACCACACAGAGGCTTTTAATACAACCCACACACACAAAACTCTTTGCAAGGTGTTTTTGGGGTGTATCATTCCACCTCCCTCAATCATGTGTGCAAACACATTTGACGTGTTCAGTTTTGACTGTTTAGATCCTGAGTAAATTCTTTTAGTATTTTGGTGGCATCTTTAAATCTTCTGCCGAAAGATATTAGTACTGGCAGAAAGATTATTAGTACTGACAAAGTAGTTGTCATAATATTATTTAAGCTTCGAACCCACATAAACAGAGAACTCTCAGGAGATATTTACAATGATTTATTATAGGATAAGGTGGGGAAGGGAATCCGGTAATGATCAGCAACGGGCAAAGAGCAACGAGTGGCGAGGAACGGAAAACAGCAGGGCGGTAGTAACGGCAGTGAGCTGATGACGTCTACGACGTGGGAGACCGGGAACCTTTGTGGAGCGTGAACTGTTGTCGCCAGGGAGGAGTGAGTGGTGAGTTTCTTCCAGCAGAGTTGTAGAAGTTGTGGTCCAGAGGAGGTCGAACAATGGATGGTTTATGCTGGAGCGGGCAGACCGAGCTTGAGCCAAGAGGAGTGGGAACCAGATGACGAGGGGAACCAGTGAGGATCTTGAAGGTGGTCAGAGTTCTGGAGTGAGAGGAAACCTGAAGGTAGACACAACGGTGGTTTAAGGGCGTGGGAAAAAACAAAGTAGCAAATTAAAGGTCAACAACAAAAACGAGAAACAACTAGAGAACGAGAAACAACTTATACTGGCCCAGCTCATCAGCGCCAACCAGGCGCACTTGTGTTGGAAGGAGCTCCAGCAGAAAGCACTGGTGACCCCCTGTGGCCGACTGCAGAAGTGGCTGAAAGAAACTCACACTGACAGTAGTGTATTTATAGCCCTTTACTGTATAGTGCATTATATTTTGTAAACTCAATACATCCATTGTCAACTACATATCAGGGGTCATTGGAGAAGCAGCAAAAGTACATGAAGATTTATCATTAGCAAGAACGTATTCTGCTCAAATATTTTGCTTTGGAAAGTTTGATTCTGTTAGGGGTCCATGCCTTTGACTTTACGACCAAATAGATATATCATAAAATGAGAGTTCTTTGCCTCCAATACAGATATCTAAAGAAAAGTCCAGATGGGTCATTCACCATGTCAATAAGGAAAATGATGTACGTATCCTTGATAAACATTTTGATTGTTATTACCAGGCACTGGGCCTTTTTTGCCAGGGAATCAAACCTTTCTCAAACAGAACATGCAAAGCAATCATTATTTTTATCCAGATTCTTGGTTGTTACTCTATCTTTCATTTTTAAAATGAAGCTAGCATAATAATTGTGGTTAACACATGTAGCTTAACTTAAAGACAGTGTGAAAAGAGAGAAGACTGCATACCGGGAGGAAGTATGAAAGTTAGGTAAAACTGAACGAAAAGACTTTTAATGAATTCCAGAATGCTTTCATCTCACAGTCCTTGGCCGCTTACTTGACCTACTCTCTATAACATGTTGAGCCTCTGACAAGCAGTTACAGAATATTCCTTGATACAATCGCTTTCATTCAGACACTTCCTGGTAGACAACGTGGGCTGACTCCCAGCTGCAATATTATTCTTGCGCTAGCCTATTTGCCATTCATTTTGATCTTGAAAGACATAATATATGTACTGGAACAGTGCATAATGCATGCCAAAATAAGCGGGTAGCATGAAAAGGGAAACCCACTCAAAGGGGCAGTTGAAACTCACAGCTTTACCTTGAACTCTGCACATTTCAAAAAATGAACCGGCTGACAGGCTGAGTTTTGGTGGCCCGTAGCAGCTCCAGTAAAGAAAAATCAAACAGATTACATTTAGTCATTGACTTCTAGCATTTAGTCCTTGAGTTGTGTGTTTGACCTAACATTCCTCATACTGAGTCAGCATGAAAACGTCCCTTTTAACAGGAAGAA
This sequence comes from Orestias chungarensis, assembly GCA_032876305.1. Classification (NCBI taxonomy): domain Eukaryota; kingdom Metazoa; phylum Chordata; class Actinopteri; order Cyprinodontiformes; family Cyprinodontidae; genus Orestias; species Orestias chungarensis. The sequence goes on along the minus strand of JAVLVB010000555.1, from coordinate 376,654 downwards.
ACGTCCAGCAAAACTGGAACCTGGCTCAGAACTACTGGCCATTTGCATCTGACTGGGGGTTGAGACCAGAAAGAAAAAAAAACTAAACTTAGAAAACTGATGTAAATGTGAAATAAACTAAAGTAAAATGTTTATAGCAAGAGATGGAGAAAATAGGTAGCAGTACGATTTTAGCCAATGTCCCTTTCCAGGAAGGTTTGAGAGCCAGAAGAACAGCAGATCAGGCGTAGGTTCTTTAGAGAGAAGTTGAAAGTTCAAAGAATAAATGAGTAGAAGTGGTCAGATTGTCCTGCAGCCATAATGAATCAGAATGAGGCAGGATTACCTAAAACTTCAGCCGACACAGTAATGAATCTAGAAAAAGACTTTAAACAAGACTTTAAACTTGAAACAAATGGAACATAGTCCACAAACCTCAGGGATTAGACAGGACTATTAGAGAAAAGATCCATGGGGGAGACACAAAGCAGAAGGCCGGAAGAAAGAACCGTTGTTATACATGTGAAGACCGTAGCTAACAGGTCCAAGTAAGAGACAAGAGGCAGTTGTTAGGAGGCAGAATCGGGTTTTCTTAGTGCTCTGTTAGGAACGTATGGAACAACAGGATATATGATCTCTGTTGTACGACAAACAAAATTATGGAGCTCTTTATATTTAAGTTGGAGAGTCTTAAAAATATTCTGGTTTTGAGAGGGAGCCAAAGAAGGGAAGCTAAAATAGGGAGGTTATAATCTTTTTTTTTGCTCTGGGTTTGTATATATATATATATATATATATATATATATATATATATATATATATATATATATATATATATATATATATATATATATATATATATATATATGGCTGATTAGACACACTAAATTGTCCTTAGGTGTGAGTGTGTGTATGAGTGGTTGTTTGTACTGTATGTTTCTGTGTTGCACTGCGCTGGAAGCTGGAGATAGGTGCCAGCAAACTATGGAATTAAATAGGGGTCAGAAAGAATTTGTACTTGTAAAAAAAGATTTGCACTCGTAAAAAAAATAGTTGTATCTGTAAAGTAGATTTGTACAAGTACGAAATTTGACCCTTTTTTGATGCCTGAGTGAATAGCCATCAGCACGTTGCTTATTGACTTGTCCACTAACCCGGTGCCTACCCACTAGCCAACCAGCTATCCAATCAAGGAGCAGCAATTTCTGCCACTGCGACAACACACAGAGCCCCGTACTGATACAGGGAAAGGGATAGACTTTATAAAGAATAGATGCTGAATCAACCGTGGCTGCCTATTGGTGCTGACGAGACGTGGCGCCGCTATCTTGGACCAGTTCCCCGCTGCACATAGTGTGGCAGGCGCAATGAAGGGTTACCGCATTTAAACAATGATAACAAGCTTGAATACAAACCTGATTTCCATGGGATTTTTTTCTGCAACCGTCATACATGTAGGCTAAATACTGGACACATGATTTTGCAAAAAGATACGCACACTATATATATATATATCTATATAAAAACATATTTTTTTGGATTTATTTATACTATCAGATTTTTTTATGGAATATAAAGAATCAAGTTATCAGTTTATTTATATAGCGCCAATTTAAAACAGGTGTTGTCTTAAGGCACTTCACAGAAAATCAATTTAAAAAAGTTTCCAATCTAAGGAACCCCAGCAGATTGCATCGAGTCATTGACTTGCAGCATTCACTCCTCTGGAATCAGCAGACCAAAACAATGGCTTGTGTTGTCGTTGACTTTACAGCAATCCCTCATACTGAGCATGCATGTAGCAACAGTGGAGAGGAAAAACTTCCCTTTAACAGGAAGAAACCTCCAGCAGAACCAGGCTCAGTACAAGCAGCCATCTGCCACGACCGACTGGGGGTTTGAAAAGACCGAAAGCTAAATTAGAAGCACAGGATCCTGAAATAATAGAGTTTATAGCAGCAGTTGTAGAGCGTCACTGGCAGCATCTCAGCCCAGGTTCTCATCCAAGAAGCTGTCTCAGCTAACAGAACGCCGGCCCAGGTGTGGTTACTATGGAGACACTAAGAGAAAACAAAAGGTTAACAAGGTTGAAATAAAGGTAACTAAGTAGATTGGACAAAGGAAGAAAGCAGCAGAGAGAGAAGTGGTCAGATTGTCCTCCAGCAGTCTAAGCCTATAGCAGCATAACTATAGAAAAACTTAAATAACTTAACCCTATAGAGTGAGACATGAAGAAGGTAGAGCAAAGGAGAACCGTCTGTCAAGACTGAGTTCCCCCCCAACCGGATTAGGCTGTCTTTTCTACTTCTTCCTAACTATAAACCTTATCAAACAGCAAGGTTTTAAGCCTAGATTTGAATCTAGACAGGGTGTCTGCCTCACGGACTAAAGCTGGAAGTTGGTTCCACAG
>JAVLVB010000555.1:336587-362642 GCA_032876305.1 Orestias chungarensis | reverse complement strand
GGAATCTCCTGTTCCACCACATCCCAAGGGTCCTCTATTGGATTGAGATCTGGTGACTGTGGAGGCCATTTAAGTCCAGTGAACTCATTGTCATGTTCAAGAAACCAGTCTGAGATGATTTAACTTTATGACATGATGGCACGTTATCCTGCTGGAAGTAACCGTCAGAAGATGGGTACACTTCGGTCATAAAGGGATGGAGAAGGTCAGCAACAATACTCAGGTAGGCTGTGCCATGGCAACAATGCTCAATCGGTACTAAGGGTCCCAAAGAGTGTCAAGAAAATATCCCCCACACCATTACACCACCACCAGCCTGAACCGTTGAAGCAGGATGGATCTATGCTTTCAAGCATTTTTCCAGTCTTCTATTTTCCTATTCTAGTGACCCTGTGCGAGTTGTAGCCTCAGTTTCCTGTTCTTAGCTGACAGGATTGGCACTCGGTGTGGTCTTTTGCTTCTGTAACTCATCTGCCTCAAGGTTTGACATGTTGTGCATTCAGAGATGCTCTTCTGTGTACCTTGGTTGTAATGAGTGTTTTTTTAAGTTACTGTTGTCCAATGACAAAATTTTGATTTCAAAGGTGGGGGGACGAGTATTTTTTAACTCTTTGAACTCGCCGATAGGTGGTCAGGTGGTTCATGTAACTCTGAATAGGTCCAAACATCTCAGCCCCGTAACTCAGTTTTAACGACTTCTGGTGCGAAAACGACTTTTTTCACTTTCTCCCACAAGTTCACTTACCTAACATGAGAGTATGGCCACAGTGTTTCATAACGTACAAAAACCTTAACAGAAGTAAAAAGACCCATTATGAAAAGGAAAATATGTTGCTGTATATGTTTTGATTGAAAACCTGGGATGAATGCTTAACTTTTGTCAAGACATAATTAATATAATTTTTGCTTTCATGCAAATTTAGTTGATTATTCTTGTAGTCTAAGAACTTTTATTTATAATTAACTGATTAAAATATTCATTTAATTGAAACCGTTTCTGTTTGAAATCAAATTACATGACAAAATAACTAAATTGTGCAGAAATAAATGATCAAACTGTTTGTAAAACAAGCTTTAAAATAAACCACTTTTACTATTTACTACAACTACTATACTATTTCTATACTACAACTATTTACATATATATACATGCGCGCGCACACCCAAACACACACACACACACTCCCCGGCCAGCATGGCGTTCCACAGCTTCGCCGTGATGTAGTCCGTGTGCTGCAAGTTCTCCAGCGGCAGGTAGAAAAGGTTGCGGCGCAGAAGGAAGAAGGCGCCATGCTGCCGCCACCCCAACACATCCACACGGACCAGTCGGCGCAGCAGCTGGTACAAGCCCACGCGGGCGTGACTGGCCAAAAAACATTTGAAAATTATTTAAGTTCAGAATTTAAGTTGGGATGGAAATTTTAAAACAATGAATCTGACGGACCCGTCTAAACCCGCCAAGCTTGTAATGAGCAGATGAAACACAACTAGCTCCTCCGAGTTAAGTTAGCAAGTTAAAATGCTTAAATAACAAAAACTGGCAATATAAAGTATTACTGTGATAGGGAACCGTCAGCTAACGCTTCACAACAGCAAAAAAAAGTTGTACTTTTATCAGCTTACTGTAGAAAACACTTCTGAAAACACAGAGAATGCACTACGTCTAACGCTGGAACTTGCCTGTGTTTGCAGCTATTAGCACCTACATGCTTCTTTCTATGGAAGTCAATGGGAGTTTCTGAACCTTCTCTCTCTCTATGGCGCTGATTCTAAGTTAGCTTCTAATGAGTGACGGTGGAGACAGCCAATCACACAAGAGATCCAAACAACAGAGAGCCAATCAAGTGCTGGGGGGGCGGTCTAAACTCAGAGAAGCGGGCTTCAGCTTGAGCGGTTGTTTTCCGCCTGGTCCTAGTGCTGACAATTTTACTGTTTTTGGACAGTAAAAAGTGGAGGGGTCCCAGTGAGACATGTGTCATAGTTCCGAACCAGGATGCCAGGTGTTTTTAACCTGATAGTTTCTTTCTTTTTTGTTTGTTTATTTTCTTCATTTTACTTTGGTCTTGTGATAATACAGTCAGCTCTAATTGCACAACACCTCAAAAACTGTTGCTGCCTTAAGCATTGTGCTGTTTCATCTTCTTTTGGGGTTGTTTTTCACACAGTCTTATGCAGTAATTACTACAGTGGTCCTGAAGCGGAAACAAAAGAACAATAACTAAGCACGATTACAAATAATAAAAACACAACATTAACAAAACGGAAGACGTAGGTCCCAGTGGGGAACACTGAGAAATCACTGATTGGATGACACCATGGATTTATCTCGGTCAACATTAGCATAGCCGAGAAGACAGTCACAGCGCTTTTGCTGCGGAGAAGCTGATCCGATTTAGAAACTCAGATTTCGGGGGAAACCGCTCTAGGCCACTACCTACTGGGAAAAGCGGTTGCTAATTTCGGGGGGGTAAATAAATTTCAGAACCAAAACACTCTTGAGAAGCAAAAATGAATAGTTTTGTTGTTATGGCACCCAATGACAAGACAATACTGTGGAATAATTCTACAGCATGACACGGTTGATGCACACTTGTTTTTACCCAAGTTTAACCCATTTTATATTTTCTATAATTTTTTACAAGGCATATTTCTTTGATAGCTCCCCGGTCATGTGACCAATAAAATGAGTCTTAAATAGTTTTTCTTGATAGCACAGATGAGGTACTCTTCTTTTTATCCCATTTTTTTATTCATTTTTAATGTACAAAAATAAAAAATTTCTTCAATAGCTCACACGTCATGTTACCCAATCACTTTAAATCAGTCTTAACATGTTCTAATAGATGGCACAGATGACACACACTTCCTTTTATCCAATATTAACCCATTTTTTTTATTACTTTTTACTGTAAATTGTTGTCATATTTCTTCAATAGCTCACAAGTCTTGTGAACTAATCACTTAAAATCAGCGGGAAGCTTAATTAATGTTGTTGTGTTTCTGTTATTTGTGCCTAATTAATGTTGTTGGGTTTTTGTTTTTTGTATTTGTGCTTAGTTAACCCTCAGGAGTCATATGTTTAACGATGAATTTTCACAACTTACAATACAAAAGTAAATTGTATATTTCAAAACCAACATACAATCTTTCACAGAACAAAGTGATTTATGACTTTTTTTGCATAAAATGCAGGAATTACCTCAGGCGTTTTTTTGTACAGCTATTTACAAAGAATGTAATGTCTCGCAAATATTAGAACTTAGAATGCAAATAGAAATTGTAAATTTCAAAACCTATGTTCACACAACAAAGTAATTTAACGATATCTGCAAAAATCCAGGCAATGCCTCAGAGTTTTTGCTTGGTTCTGCTGCCTGAGCCAGAGGAGATGGCGACCTGTTGTCGCATCCACTGGGCGGATCTACCGACTCGGAGGCTCACCTCTCTCCTCCTCCAATAAAAATTACGGATCGTCCCCTTAGTTGTAAAAATCACCGCTTTCTGGCTTCAATTTGCGCTTTGCCCCATGTTCCTCAGCTGCCTCCAGCTGGAAGAAGAGCTCCACTGCCTGTTCCACATTCATCAGTCGCCTCATTGTTTTATCTCACAAAACCCACAAAACTCTAACCCAAGACACTAAACCAGACGACTACACATTACCTAAACACTCAAAATACACTAAATATCACAGACCACTGAAATGTCAAAGCTTTCTATCGCTCCTATCTGTCTCTCTGTCGCCACCGTCAATCCCACAAATTTCCGTTTTCTCGTAGCAACCAAATTCCGTGGTTTGTGATTATGAATTCAGATTGATTAACATGATGCGTCTTTTCACCAATAGCTCAGGTGTTTGTTTTTTGTTTGTTTTGTTTTATTGTTTGTTCGTCTGTGTGAAAAGCAAATTTTTCCGGTGTCTATGAGGCACACACACACACACACACCGAACGTGATGAAAATATTCAGATAAAAGTATGGTGTAAATAGTTTATAAGAACTCTAATTTTACATGGCCTATTAACACAATTTAAACACTGATATGTAGTTTGAAGTCCCCATTTTCTACACAAGTTGAAACGGCGACTCATCGACGCTGCATTATGCTGGTACGCCCTATTTAGTCTGCAACGTAATTTTGACGTGCCGGACCGTCACTGGACTCCAGAGGGTTAAAGTTGTTGGGTTTTTTGTTATTGTGCATAATTATTGTTGTTGTGTTTTTGTTATTTGTATTTGTGATTAGTTAATGTTTTTGTGTTTGCACTTCAGGACCACTGTACATAACCTTTACTTACAGTTTAAACTAACCATCCATCGTTCATCTAGAAACTCTCTGTACGATTTTTACTCCAACTGTGATACAACAATCTACTATATTTTTCCTGCTGTTAATTGAAATAGTAACAACTTCCTACAAATCATTTATGATTTGTACGTTTTCATATGCAGTAAACAATATTCAAGCAGTTTTTGGCTATAAAAGTAAAGTCTCACAAATCAGCAGATTTTGTGATTTATGTTTTTTGCGGTCTTTCAATAATTGTATAGACATCCACCACAGTGCAATGACTGTAAAACTAACAGCTGAAGGCATTCTGTGCAGTGACAGCTTCGTTCTCCAGACAAAGTCACCCTGACCTCCTCTTGACCTGAGCCAGTAGCACGAGCCTGCCATCCCTGAAATAATCGCGGCAGTTCAAACGTCTGATTAAAAATTTCATCTGATCAAATCAGCCTTATTTATTCACAGCGCTAGAGACCACGCATGATTGGTTGAAAACTGGCATCAAGCTGTACTTGATTAGTGATGTCTGATGAGCTTCTTCCCGCTTGTGGGGCAGCATTGGGAGGTGGTGGTGGTGAGGCGGGGCTGTGATTTGGGCTGATGAGGCTTAATCATGCTAATCAATGGGATGAAGGAGACAGAGCGGGTGTTGCATGACAAATAAGAAACTGTCTTTTTGTAGCTGGGACAGTTTTCCTGCCAACACTCTGAGCATCAGCTCTATTTAAATTGATTCTGACTATGCAATGTGTTGATAGTTGTGAACTTTGGTTTCACAACCATTATTAATACTGTTGATACAATTCCCATAATAAACACTTGGATCTAATTTTTACCTAAAATTGTTGCACAAAATTGTTGATTGTTTTTTAATTGTACTTCCAAAATCATACACAGAGACAAACCTCACATGATTTCTTGTACTGGGAGGAGACATTCACGATCATGTTTACTCTAACATAATGCAGTTATTTCATCAGGCGTGAGTTTAAAAAACAAACATGCTTAAGGTTTTTCTACTCTAGAACTTGAGCAGGTTTTTCTTTCCTGCGCAGACGATGTGATCACTGAACACTGGAGCTGGATCTCTGTTTGACCAACAGCGGTTTATATTTGAGCTTTTCAGACAAATTCTTAAGCAGGCTGATGCTTTTCTTGTTTAAAGTAGTTTTGCGGTCATTACATTTATTTCTCCATGAACCTTTTTCTTTACATTTGTGTTTTCTTTTTTTGTGTGTTGTTTTCAGTTTCTCTAATGTAAAATGAAACCTCAATAAATCTAGGAGTCGTCAAGACCAGTCTCGCAACTTTTAGATCCGTTTAGATGAGGGCATTAGCAGAACTCTGGGGAGAACTTGTCTGAATGACGGGAAGGAGAGACAAATCTAAACGTTGCTGGTCACTAGGCGTTAGGGTCTGGATTTGAAGACCTCTGGCATTAATCATACATGGATGACAAAGAGGTAGCAGGCCTAAGCTGGTGACTACAAAAATGCTTTAAAATCAACTCAAACTTGAACAAATAAATAATGAATGGTTTTCACAGTTTCTACCATCAAAACTCTGAAAAAAGTTCTGTTTCTTTGTATTCATAGGCTCTGAGATGGACACATCCGTTACTTCACCTGCAACTAACTCAGGTTAAGTATAAGTCTTTCTGTTCTATGACTGACTCTTACGTTTGTTAGAGAAGATCAGAGAACAAAGCATAATGGAGCAGGATCAACCCACATAAAGTGACAGGTTGAGCAAGAGAACAAGAAGCAGCCAATAGGTCGAGCTACTTCTAGAGCCGCTGCAGAGCTCCACAGCTCAGATGGGATAATCTGTCAATAGGACCATTCTTAGAACTGCACTTCTCAAATCTGTGCTTAATGTAAGAGTGACAAATGAACTCTTTCCAAAAAGAAATCTGTAAGACATTCTGTTTTAAACATTGCCACAAGTTATGTAGGTAAAAAAAATAGGTGGAAGAATCAGATTTAGGATTAGGATGATGCCTGTAAATCAATCGCACGGGTTTGTCAGTAAGTGACCAATAAGCAGTTGAATTTTCCTAAAGATTAAATGTCCCTTATCTGGATTAGCAGCCTAATCATGTCTTAGTAAGATCCTGTCTAAATTTATACATAAATGTATTTAAAATACACGACACTGTATTAGTGTAATCCATTATGAATTATTTTTGCAACGACTGAAAAACGCTCTGTTCACACAACAGACAATCTACATGTAGCAGTTCAGAGTTTTGCTCGATTTTTTCTTAGTTTCCTTCATCTTATTAGGATGTTTTGTCAATACAGTTGGCTCTCATTGCCCATCAACAGCCATCCATATTTACATCCGTATACAGTGAATGAAGGTATTAATACAAACAAGGAGCATGCTTTTCAGATTTTCTGTTGTGAAATCCCTATAATTATGTTTGCTAAACACAGTAAGTATATTCCAGATCAGCAGTCTCAAACCCTGGACCTGGAGCTCCGGTCCTGCAAGCTCCAACACAGCTACTTTAATTGAATAAATGACCCCTTCAGCGTGACATCATGTTTGACAAAGGCCTGGCAAGGAGCCATTCATTTGAATCTGGTGTGTTGGAGCAGGGCTTTATACAAAACCTGCAGGAATGTCCGTCTGCAACATTAGGGTTTGAGACTCCTGTTGAAAAGTACAACGTATATTTTTCCTTCTATGTTGCTTTTATAGCAATTCAGTAATTTACTCTTTTAACCAGAACTGACTACACATGTTTCCCAGATAGATGTAGTTGAACAGAATGCCATAATATGCATTTAAGCAAACATAGTGCCATGCAGATATTTCAGACAGAGATCAATCAATATTTCATGTGCAGTAGATGTTGATGAAATAGGTTGCAATGCTCTTTTAGTTAAACATTCTGTGCATAATCCTAGTTCTCAGAAAAAATATCTCAGCATAAGACTTAAACAACCCGTAAGATTCTTCAAAAGACTACCTCCACCCTGGATTATGCAGGAACCCCATGGTAGCTTTCAAGTTGCTAATTAGACCTAGTTCTCTTGAAACAGATTACTGAAGTCTGATATAATAAAAAGAGATATTCTTCAAGTGCCAATCAAAGTTACACTGTTAAATACTTAGGAACATTGACTGATGTGAAAATCATCAGGAATATGCACATTTTTGTTGTTAAAATATTTCTCCTTGCCAAATCATTGATCTAAAGAATAAAGGATAATAGCTTGATTTCAAAGTTTTGGCCAGAACTATGAAACAACTGCTCAAAAGGATTTCCTTTTAGCAAAATATTGGATGAAAGAACTGTTACATAAAGCTACAAATAAGGGTGAAGTTCAGTAAGAGCTGCTGAAGTTTGATTACTAATTCAAGAGATCAAGGTGGAGCTGCAACAGAGCTCTGTGTCTCACTATTCTGGCAGATGAAGAACAAGATCAATCCTGGAGTGAACTTTGAGGTGTTTTCTTCTCGGTGGGAAGATTAAAGAAGCTCTGTGTTTCTCTGCTGACTTAGCTGACGTATCACCAGAAGAGAAATCAAGGAAAATTCTTGGCAAACTGTAAGAGTTGGATTTGGACCTAACAGTTCATTGAGGTTTTTTTCAACATGTCCCTGCCAAAAGAGAGAAAAAAAGCGGAAGAGCCATAAATCACAGAACAAACACTTAACCCCAAAAGTTAGACTCCTGTGATCACACAAATCTGTACCTATGTAAATAATCCTACTACCTAAATGGAACCTGAGAAAACCTGAAAATGTGACGCAGGCTAAAATATTTGAAAAAGAAACCCATCATTTCTTAATCTGAATTGAACTACTAAAACAAAATAATTGAAATTGACTAGCATTCTGTAACTGGCTACGAAGTCATTTGAAATCCTTTATTACTACAGTAATAGTGGTGAAAAGACAATGGCCAACATTGCATCCATTGGGGAGTTACAAGGCGGAAAAAACAGTGCTGAACAGAAAAAAGACATTTGGCAAAAAACATCTCAATGATGGTGAAATATTATGTGCATAAAAAAGACTACCTATGTCAGGTTGACCTGTATACTAGTGTATGTGTAACTCTGGGTTCAACAGGCAGCCTTTTAATTAGTTTGAGAACTGTTGACTTACAGATTGAACCTATTGAACCTACTGACTTTTTTATCATTTAACCCTGATACCACAAAAGACTAATGCCTCATGCACCACCACCTACCACAACACCAAATGTTTTAGAATGTCCAGATATCCAGTAAATAAATATGTCCAGTAACAAAATACCAAATCATCTTGTTTACAAATAAACTTCATATGACAGTGCAAAGGTTTACATTTTTATGTAAACTACAATTTTTTTGTAAACTAAAATTTTTCTGTAAACTTGTAATTCTACAAAATCTGGTTTACAAGATAAGTCTTCAATGTGTTGAAATGTCTTATTGGTAGCAACAGCCTGGTAAATGTCTACATCACAGCCTTCAAATTCAGGGGTAAATCTATCTCACTCAGACACTTCAGGGATACAGTTTACCTGAAATACTTTAAACCTAAATCCAAATTGGGACTTTTTGACAGATTTCTAGTTTACTCTCTTGCTAGCACCACTTTACCACTCAGTACCTGGACCCATTCTATTATACACTGCCCCGCCAGCTGAGTCAGCGCATTGTCCCAGCAGTCCCAACCAATACAGCTTGGGCCTTCCTCAATTGCCGTGAGAGCTTGAACAATCTTAGTGATTCTAGGGATCAATAGAGTGGATGACAATAGAAACCTTAAATTTGTACAAGTTTTTAAGTTTGAGCAAGATGAATTCTGCCTCTTGGGTCAAATGAAGCTACATGCTTTAAATACTATGGAGGGAAGTGACAATGTCACAATCTTTTCTAATTTGTCAATAATACAACATGTTGTTTAAACCTATGAGAAGCTTGAAAGTAAAAGAATATAGATATTGAAAGTGATCTATGAAGTGTAGCAACACAAAGACACAATTCCTATCGAACTTCCTCCTACATAGTTTATGGAGCCATAAAAACCAATGTAGCGTTACTCTCAAGTCATTACAAGAACATTACCACTTGGTGGGTACGATATTTTTTGGATTAGTACAATCTTCTATGTTTACTTTAGTTTACAAAGTAAATACTATGGGGATCCTAACTATCTTAGTACTACGTTTCATGACAGAGATTTTACAACTGGCTGAAGGCTTAGCTGCTTAGTTGTGTTTCTGTTCTATGGGATTTTCTCTCTACTTTGGCAATTACACTGTTTGATAAGAAGAAACAAGTTAAAATGTTTGTGACCGTCTTTAAATACAACTTTATAATTGGATTTGGATTAGACTGACTACTGTAAACTTGTGGATAAAAGTTAATGTAATTCTTTCTTTGCAAAGTGCGTTCAGTAGACATTTGGCATTATTTAAACTGAACTGATTTGCAGGACCTGGTGCAATTTTCTTTTTCTAGGAACCCCTCAGGTTTTACAGTTAAAACACTTATGAGAAACTTGTTGATGGCAACACAGAGAAGGCAGAGGTCTGCAAATAAATCTGAGTAGCTTTAGGCAGACCTTGAGCACTGTGGAGTGGTGCTTTCTAATTTCAGCACACTGAGCCATCCATGTATGGCTTTATAAGAAAAGTGATAGTTCAAGAGTCAAAAAGTAAAGACAATTGTGGTTTAAAACAGCTCATAAATGAGAAACAGTTTATGGGATTCTGTTATAATAATACACAAATTAGAGAAAAGTTTAGATATTTATATTTTCCAGGCATTCATTCATTTTAATAGAGATTTAAATTAAGGGGAAAAAGACAAGAACTACTTCTAAGGATGCTGTTATACTGCAAATCTTACTGTGCACACCTTAAACTTAAGGATCATCGTGATTTCACCAAATTGGAAAAACATTTTACAACAAAGGGAGTCCAGATTCACCCACATTCCCCTCAATTTCTAACCTCATTGTGGGCTTTGCATTATTTTGTGTTGTACAGTGGTGTTACTGGCCTGTTGAAGCTGGTGATTTATCATGTCTTCCACAGGGTGGTTGACTGGATGCCACTGGTGCTCATTGCCACCTATCAGAGGGATCTTTAAGATGAAGTAGCTTCCCTGAGGCAGGCACCAGATAGTTTTTTTCCTTACATTGGTAACAGGCCAACGTTAAACTCTGTGATCTCAATTGCTTACGGACTTTCTAGTTTTGTTATTTCTGTATTTTGTCTCTTCTCCACAGTTCCACGTTCTCGATTACCTAATTGGTGTAATAAAGCTCTGCATCGCCTTCTGGATTCCAATGTAGATTCACAAATCCTAGTCAATCTCTTTTGGTTTTCTTGTAGCTCCCCCAGACATACATCACCGCATGCTCAGTCTTTCGTTGGGCCGCACACCTGGAAACAACAGAATTACCAGATATTACCACTCCCTGCCACCCACAATTGCCAGGTCCACTTACCCTCCTCAAAACTCCTCCACCGTCTACAGAACATAAACCATTTCTTAAAATCTCTTTATTGTACTCTCCAGCCTGTCCAACTTTGAAATCTTATCTTTCTTCTCAGTTCCTCCTCTGGTCAAAATCCTTGTAGTCACCCCCAATTTACATTACTGCTCAACTGAGGTTCTGGTTCTTGCTGCAGGTCCAACTCTCTCTCCAGCCATCCTCAAACCTACCTCTGTTTTAAACATTCAAAATACACTTGGTAAACAGGATTTTATGGTCCGTAGTTGTTTCTTTCTTTAGAGTTTAAAACTATCCTACATTCTACATTCATGCATCAGGAGCACAGTCAGATCCAATCACATACACCCAAAGTATTATAATGACAAGACTTACTTGGCAAAATGCTATATAATCGCGTCATGTCAGTATAATATTACATTCATAATGGGACTATAGATCAAGTATTTTAATAAGTTATGCTGTTTTTAAACTGTTAAAACCATCCGGAAACTGTCTCGCAGAGCCATTCACATGTTTAACGTGCAGTCTTCTTCCAGATTTAAGGCATCCATAAATAGAAGCTTGGTGAATAACTTGTGCTATGGTTCTGCCTGCTGCTCTCTCTTGCTCTTGGCATGTTGATGGCATAAAATGTGTGAAAGAAGTAATTTAGAGAGGTACAAACAGATGGTGCCCAGATTCACATCTCAACAGACAAAAGGGTTTACAACCTGTACAGGTTAAAAACGCCTCTTGAAATGGATTCATGCAAATTGCAAAAAGGCTTAAAGATCCACAACAAATGAGCTTTGGCATGCTAAATAAGTATTCTTATGAGGTTTTTCTTCTTCTGAGTATTTAAAAGCTGGAATGAGGAGTTTTAGGAAGATACTCTCAAAATAGGTTTAAATTTAAACAACTTGCTCCGTCTGTTTGGTGCTATGGTGGGTAGTTTAGCCAACCTTAGCTATTACAGTTTGGTCCAGTGGTAATTTTGTTGTCAAAAAAATAAAAGGAATATTAACAAATAGTGAATGAAAGCAAAATATAATGTAACTAAGAATGGCAACTGACAAACATATCGCTGTTTAGATTCAGATGCTCCCACTTAACCTTTATGTTGTTCTACAGTTGCAACTAAAAAAAACTTGTATTAACTATTATTATTATTCACCTGTATTCTATTAGGAACTATTTAGAAGCTAACAGCAGCTCTCCATTCTGTTGAGCTGGAATAAGCAAGAGGAATTACTCTGTTCTAAAGGCTAATCTGATGTTCACATTTTGTCTTTGCTTAATGCACTTAAACTGTCAAATGAATTATCTATAAACTCAATCTAGCCTTTTAGTAGCTTGACATGTATGCTACAGTCATTACATCTAGTAGTTTGATTTCAATTTCTTTTTCCTTTTTCTTTTTTTTTGTTACATATGACAGAAACGGGCAGCTGGAGAAGTTTTACAAGCATGAGGTTTATGTTCCAGCACAGGATTTATTCCGAAAATACATTTTCATGACCATTTGAATTAAATTCACCAAATAATAGCTTTCTCCTCATTATATACTCAGAGGTGTTTAAGACTTAATAATGTTTTCATCATAAAGTGTTTTGAATTGAATTGAATTATTATTTTTTTTTTTACAGTGATCCTTTTACATCCAAATTGCTCCACAGCTTTAGTCCATGCACTGAAATTTACAGTTGTTTTTAAGCTACACTTTAAGACTTTGTTTAAAAATCATACTTTAACCAAAAAGGCCAAAACAGAGCCCTGATAATGTCGCATCCTGACACACATTAATGCTTTTCATTTATGTATAGATGTATCAATTTACGTTGTTTCTATAAAGTTTTGACATTGTAATATCAGGGTAACATAATAAACTGTCATGTTCATACAAAAATAAATAGGATTTGGGAGAACATAAACATATGTGCTATTACTTAATATGTATATTGTAACAAGACCATAATACACTGTATGAACAAGTAAATTATTGTGCTGTAACATAATATGGGCCACTTTACTTCCCTTTTCCCTGGTTGGCAGCTTTATGCTTTCATAGTTCTTTGTTCTGATAATTGGTATTTTTCCTGTCTTGTCTATCCATGCTTTCTACATCTGTTCCTTCTCAGAGGAAATTAGCAAAGGAGCTGGCTGGGACTCTGTAATCATCCATTACACGACCAGCTGTATCGCTGTGACCTCCATTCACATGTGCTGATCATCCAAGTTGTGACTTGGCACATGAGTGGACTGTGTTACAGCCACTGCTCTCAGTCCTGCTATGTGGGCCGCATTCACATCCTAAAAGATTCCTTTGGAAGTTACTATAATGTTAATGTTACAAAACACTTTTGCTACTAAGTTAGCCTAACTTTATATAACAAATAGTGATTTCCCAAGCACACAAGACAAATATAAATAAGAAAAGTAAAAGGATCCGTTTTAAGTTTTTTTTTTTGTTTTGTTTTTTGGCTGAACTTGGTGTAAAAAATGTCAAACTTGTTAAAGTTAATGGTGTTACTATGTTGTTTTATTTGATTTACCTGTGGAAGGTTTTCAGGCATTTCTGTAGAAGGTTCTGGCCCTACAAGGGAATCCTGGCTCAGCAAAAAATATGGAGATTCAGCTTTGTTTTATGTCAGTGAGAAAAAGACTGGACAAAACCCAAGAAGAAATAAAATTAAAACCAATGAATATGAACATGCATAATCCCAAACATGTCCAGGCTGAAAGTCAAACTCAGTTTGCTCGTTAAATCCATTAACCAGAACCTGCCATGTTAAATTAGCTCGTGGCTGCAGTGCAGGCAAGCAAGTGAGGGCTGGCGTATTTTAATCAGGGTGCTTATTGGAAATGCTTTCAGGCAAAATTATGACACCCACCCTGAAGAAAATATTCCTTCAATAGTTGTTTCCAAATGCTATTATACAGAGCAGCCCTAAGACAAAAAGGAACCTCAGCCATTATCTGAATTTGTTGTTTCCATGGGGTTTGCACTGCTGGTAGGCATTTGGTATGTCCATTTTTCCCCACCTTTCCTCCTCTGCAGGGTGTGAAAGGTGATTGGATCCGACCCATCTGTGGTGGTGTTCACAGCAGGCAGATGACAGATGGTGATAGCATTGGTAGTGCTAATTTATCTCCCTTCCCCTCCTAATCAGGTCTCTGAACTTACTTTAGGGTCTTCTGTCCTCCTAGTAGTCCAGGTCCTTGGCAGATGCTTGTCCATCCTCAAACTGACCTCAAACCCACTGCTGGAAAAATGAGAACAGAAACGGACTACAAGTGGAAACCATTCACCCCCTCCAGTCAAACGCAGACTACAGTTTGTAGCTACACTTACCTACCTTGCTCTTAATCATCAAGGGAACAACATCTATCCATTGTTTCAACTGTAAGAACATCTGGATCCAGCAGAACTTGAACTGATTAAATATCCCCAGGATTTCTACATATACTATTATGTGATCATGTAAATCTATTTACGTCAAGTTTACAAACCTCAAACTAGCCATCAAAGGTGTGTGTGTCCCCCAGATATCTTGTCTTTGTCTTGATGTTTTTCAAACCAACCTTTTCTAAGTTTTGTCACTACCAATTTTAATCCTCCTTTGTCTCAAGCTGAACTCATTCCAGCCCTTCTTTTTCACTCAGGACTGCTGTGATCGCTAACTCTTTTCTTTCTCTCCTTTGTATCTTCCCTCCTGTCAGCGATGGCTGCAGGCAGCCAGAGACGTTTGCCAAGTAAGATGTCTTTGGAATCAGCTCATGGGAGGTTGTTATGAAAATACACTACAAAATATCATTTCTATCGAACCAAGGGTCCATTAATTTGAACTTAAAAGTGAATCTGTTTGCAGCAGCCGCCACCACAGCTCCTCCACGTTTCAAATCACTTGCAGTCTTTCGTAATTGCTTTGTGCCCTGAGTGGAATGGATGCGAGCTCATGATTGAATGCACAGTGGGTATTGATCAGGGAGGGAGGATATCTGGAGGTTTCAAAGCAGAAATAATACTTCACAGATGCCAGCTGGGATAATTCTCCAAACTACGCAAATAGTCAACAATTTAGATTACAGCTCTCAGGATTGACTTCCTGGTGTGAAACTGTCAGCAACAAGCTGCTTGATTTTTCCTGGGGGAGGGTTCCGAGCACTGGCATATGTTTACTGTTTAACCTCATAAATAAAGCTCATAATAAAGCTTGATTTTCTATGTTCTCCTTTCTGCTTGCTAATTTTGCCGTTTCATTATGGCAAAGCAAATCCACAGCAGGTCCTTGTTATATCAGTTATGCCTGGGCAGTTGCTCTGCTGTGGCACTCAGTGGTTGATCAGTGTGAATTCAAACACACAAAGGTTTCTGAAGCTTCGCAGAGGGAAACATTATTGACTGCTGAGTCACAGTACAAAATTGTTGCTCCTTTGAACCTGAGCTGTGTGGGCAACTTTCTGTGTGGAGTTTGTATGTTCTCCTTGTGAGTCTGATGGTTTTTCTTGACTAGTTTCCTCCTCATTGTGCAAACACGCATGTAAGATGAAGACCTATGAAGTAATAATGATCCATCCGGGGTCTGTTTCCTGCAAGTAAGACAAAGGATACTTATTTCTACTACTTCTTGTTTTTTACAGCTATGTGCAACGTCAACATCTAAACATTTTTGGTAGCCATCTTCATTTGTTTCAAACCAGTAGATTGAAACATGCCCGACGGAATTTTCCTTTTAATTTTCTTTGCCACAAATTTGCAGGACGGTTGGACATGGAATCAAACTAAACAAATGTAGGTCGTAGGTCACTGAGAGATTCAAAAAATAATTTATACTTTCCGAATGCCAGAACAATGAGATACCGTAATGAGTACACTGACAATAATATTCCTGCAAGCACTTTGCGAAATGGCAGAGTAAATTATTTTTGTCGACGCGCTTTGCCTTGTGCCAATATAGTAAACTAAGCAAAAAGCCCTCAGTCTGGGTATTAGGAAGATAATTGTAGACCTCCAGATAAGATAAGATAAGATAAGATAAGATAGACTTTAATGATCCCGGAGGAAATTGTTTTGCCAGGGTTACAGAGTATCAATTAACAATTAACACGACACACTCATCTCACATACAACACAGTACAGTACACAATCAATAAGTACACTACTATTTATCCCTCCTGCAGATGGAAGAGGAATTGTACAGTTTGATTGCCACAGGTAAGAAAGAACTCCTGTGCCGTTTTGTGGTGACTCTCGGTGGTCTCAGTCTCCGGCTGAAGGTGCTCTGACAGGCCGTCAGCGTGGCATGTAGACGTCTTGATTCATTCTTGGATTGAACTTTCAAATTCTTGATTGATCATTTGATTAATGAAACCTGCCTTTATGCATCCAGGAGAGAGATTGGGTCTGTAATGATCAAGGCAGAGGAACAGAAATTTGTCCAGACATACCAGTGAGCGTTTGAACAGATTTGTTCACTAGATTCAGCGACTAGAGCAGGAAAACAGTCGTTAGCTGGCTAAGGAATCACTAAGGGAGAGCCACTAACCTTCTTAGAATCCGTGTTGACGGTTGAAGTCTGAGTTTGAGTTTAGTCTCCTCTGCTGAGCATACATCTGAGTGTAGAAGCACTGCTACGTCACTGGAGGCTTGTTTCGCTTTGAGAGCGAATTAGGTTTTAGTGATCCAGGGACATAAGCATCCGACATATATATATATATATATATATATATATATATATATATATATATATATATATATATATATATACATATATACACGCAAAGCTATTGTACAGTTAGCGTATGTTTGCCTGCTTAAATGCGCATTTTGCTGCCTGGTATGTAAATTAAATAATAAACAGATAGATGCGGTTATCTACTTCATGTCAAGCCATTTGATCGACCAGCATATTGGGCACCCCTGCTTAAGAGCATTTTTTTCCCCCTATTTTTTTTACACCACTAAGCCACAATCAGCCAATTAGCTAAGATGGACACAGAGAACAGATTAATTTCCCTGATGTATCATATATATATATATATATATGTATGTATGATGACATTTTTATGAGTAAATCATTTTGAGAAGAGCATTTCTTAATACCAGACAAACACACTGGCTACTGGAAATTGTCTATTCAGATGTACCACATGTCCTATCGATAGGAGAGTAAAAATAGCATGTTAGGTTTTTCCAAGTACACTCATCTCATTCTTTATTATATTATCGTTAATAGTTGAGGGTTGAAATGTAAATCACCCGGACACATGGTTTATTCATCACATCCTTTCTCATAATAAATGCAACAATGTTTCTTATTTTTTTTTCCCAGCAGGATACTTTTTTTTATTTTGCCATCACAGCACATCAGTCATATACTTGTTTTCCTGTATACTCATAAATATTACCTTGGTCCTGCTTATTTCCAATGCGCATATGTTTTGCCATATCATCTTTGTCAGGTTGCTGCTCTCCACAAACATAAGACTCTCTGACAGACACGGAAACCTACTTACAGTTAGACGTAACAAGATTAAGTCCCTTCATTCCATGGATGTGGTGAATATGTGGCATCATCATATACCAAAATCTGAAAAGCATTTTAGATAGATAGATAACATACAAAAAGACCAGGTCACTCTTGGAGAAGCTTTATGTACAAAACTGTGATCTATTCCTAACCATATAGTCACATGGGACCAGTGGCGCAAAAAGTGGGTATGCACTGTATGCAACGCAAAGGGGCGCTGCACTGGGAGGGGCGTCAAAACGTTTTTCTAGTTGGCATTTTCTATATTTAACAGCATGAAATGATCAATAACAGAGTAACGGCACTGATTAGGTGGCCGTCTGCTCCTTCACCTCCCCTCCTATCATTCTCCCTTCCCACACAGGTGGCTTGGGGAAACAGAACACACTCAGGCGCCTTTTTTTTTTTTCTTAAATCTTAGACTACAGCTCCTAGTGCACTTAACAAGATGGAGCGGCAGAGGAAAAAAGGAAAAGGGAGAAGGATAAAAATGCTGGCAGGATTAAAAAACGTCTTTCAATGTGGTTGAAAGATAGTAGGTAAGTACCGTCAGCGTATCGACAAATTGACAAGAGGCTAGCTTATTACGGAATCGTCCCATATTTGGCTGTTAAATGTTGCCTCCCCTTTTGAACCGATAAGGGACGGGATTTGTTCGGTATTTCTATGAATATCAGATACAAACCCCTGTCACACACACACATCCACACACTAAGTGTAAGAATGACAGAAATAAAACTCAGGAAATATTAACACAGGAAAACTAAATTGTGCCGCCAGTGTCCAGCTATGGTCCAACGCTTAGCCTTCTGCAATTTCTTTCACTCATATGTATATTTATTATTATTGATTCTTTAATTAAAGATGAGTTGTACAAGTTTATGTGTGTATAAGACAAATTAGTCCAGTGTCACTATAGCCCTTAGACTCAAAAGGGTTGGTGAGCCATGTTACCAACCTTTTTGGCAGAGGGACACTCGAGTTGAAATGTCTTATTCAGTATCACTAAAGTGGTGTTGGGATGTATCTGATAATGCCAGTTAGATCAGATGCAATGTCCAGTTAGTAACTGTTATCCAACAAGGAGATCGTTTAAATTTAAAGATTAATTTTATCTTGTTTTGACTGCTGTATATTTTAAAGCTACTTAACACAAAAGTAATGTTATTCAGCTGTGAGGATGGAGAGAAAGAAGAGAAGATGACAGAGGAAGAATCAGGACAGACCGGGAACAGGTTGGTCTAATATTAGGTGGTAGTGAAGGAACAGCTACTTAATCCCAAGCAAAAATATTTAAACGTTATTTTAAAAAACTGCATTAAGATCTTTAATTTTTACAGCCAATATATAATGCTGTGGATGGGGCGCCGGTGTGACATGTTCGCATCCACCTCAAAAATATGTAGTTGCGCTCCTGAATGGGACTGATTGATCAGCTTGACTGTATCTATATCTTCTGTACAACAGCAGTTTCAGTACTTCAGCTTCTAAACTTCTCAGATATTTTTCAGATACAGTAGCGCAGCAGTGCTAAAAAGTGTTTTGACAGATATCAAAGTGATATAGTAAAATAGTTATGCATATAAGTGAGGTAGAAAACGATTTAGAAGACGACAGCTCTAGGTTACTGTTAAGCTGATTTATGAAACTATAAAGGTGTACTGTCATTCTCTGTCTGATTCAGGGAAGGGTGTTTTGTGTTAAAGTCAGTACTGTATGAGATGAAGGACTTTTTTATATGTATAATTACATGACCCCAATTTACAGTCCTTCTGAAGAAGAAAGTTTCTAGAATTGTTAATACAGCAATCATTGCTATTCAATAATCATGAGTATCTATTTGAGCAGATGTGACTTGCAGGAGTCAATATCAATTTGTCAGTATCTCACAATGATGAGGAAGTACTTATAGTCCATATTCAACCTTTGGTTCAGCATTTCATTCAGGTAGAGGTTTACTGGGCCAATAAAGCCATCCTGATGGAAATTTGCTTGACATTTGTCTTGTTAAGGCATCGGTTTTGGACAATCTTAACCGATGGCTGTATAATAGTTGTTAGTGAATGATGTAATAATTGCAATGTGGTTAGATGGGTACTTGCAATTTTGCTTGCATTTCATATGTTTTGCAGTTTCAGTTGTTGCATTCAAAACATGGGTTTTACAGATGATGTTTAAATTCATTATATATCTATTATTTATTTGCATTAAATCCTCTTATTTGCATTTTTTTAAAGAGAGTACCTTGGAAAATTCCTTCGTGAAACGTTACTTGGCACCCTATTGGCTTTTTGACACTCAATGTTGGTAGCCATTTCAGTAGCACCCCTTATGTTCCTTATCAATGCATAGATGCGCAGAGCGGAGACTATGAAAACCGTTGATAGTTTCCGTAATAATGCTAACGGGTGTTCAAATGTGAGTATTATTGCATATTACAATACATGTGGAGTTTGAATGATTAAAAAGGGCAGTTATAAGTGTTTTGGAGGTTGTACTCACAGTATTTTGACTACCAACTAATAAAAGTTTTTTTTTTGAGATTCCAGTTATAGTTTCTTAAAAAAAAGAATTTTATAAAAATTCAATAGTTCTTTACTTACAGTTTTTGGTTTAATCAATCATTTATTTAAAAATTTCATTCATTTTAACATTATAATTAGCAAACTTACCTAATTGCAAAGAAAAACTTAAATGGAACTTGAGAAAAATATTTTACAGTCAGTGCTTAGATAAGACGGTCCGAGCAAAATCACCCTGAAAGCAGTCTACAACAAGTCTACAAAAACCTTTAAAACAGGCTTGTGTGACTAATGATAGAAATGTCTTCCTGTCCTTATGTTTGTAAAACCATAAGGACAATGTCTTAGTTGAACTTTGATGGGATTTAGCGTAATTCTGGTCACTTTAATACACAGAGGAGTGAAATTTCCAGACAGACACCGGACCCGGAAATTCAGGCAGATGCAACAGAGAACATTTAAAAGATTTATTAAGAATAAAACATCCGTGGATTAACGGCTAGCCACAAGTGACAGGAACAGGAAGCACTGGGAGGCAGAGACATTGGCTGATATGAGTTTCACTGCAAAAGGGCATTTCAGAAATGACACCACTAATCGTCAACCGCATTTTCAACAAGTAACTTGAGCTCTGCTGTCCTCCACTATCGTCCCAGTTCCCAAGAAACCCACCATCACTGGACTGAATGTTTACAGACCTCTTTCCCTGACCTCACTAGTCATGAAAGTCTTGAACACCTAAAGACCATAACAGACCCCCTGCGGAACCCTCTGCAGTTTGAATACAGAACCAACAGGTGTACTGACGATGTTGTCAACTTGACACTGGACTACACCCTACAGCATCTGGACAGACGTGGAACCTAAGCTAGGGTACCCTTTGCAGACTTTAGCTTGGCATTCAACACGGTCGTGCCGCAGCTACTTCAGAGCAAACTGTACCAGCTGTCAATGTTAGTTGATTGCAGACTTCCTGACAGACAGGAAACAGCAGGTGCGACTGGGGAAAAACAATTTACGACCTCCGAACACTCAGCACTGAAGTTCCACAAAGGTGCGTTCTTTCACTTCTTCTATTTAGCCCCTACACCAATGACTGTCTGTAATGACACATCTGTAAAGTTCCTAAAGTTTGCAGATAATTCAACTCTGGTGGTCCTCATTGCTGATGTTGAGTCTGCTTACATAACGGAGGTCCATCAGCTGGTGTCTTGGTGATAGATGTTTGCTGTAACCGACCACCTTTTCCAAGAGCTGTAGCAATCCTCAACTACACCAGAAATCTCTGAATCGGAATTACAATTTACTCAGTTGCACTATGCTAATTTGCATATCATTATGGATCTTATATTAACATTTGCTACTCTTCATAAACAATATTTAATATAAACCTTCCTCACAGTACATTTATTTTTCTTTCAATCTTTCACAGTTTAATGTTTGTAAATAGTCTGTGTAGATGTTACATGTGATTTCTTTGTATATGTAAAATACTTGGCAAAATAAAGTGAGTCTGACCTTGTTAGGATTCAGGTAGACCAAAGAATCCTATTAAGTGAGTACTGATGGCAGCAGGATAACATCACTGGAGGTAGAGGGGAAGTAGCACTGGTCCTCACAATGACAACTGTAAATGGATCTTTAATGTTGAAAACATGAACCTTGGGGCTAGGCATGACTCAGTGGTCAGGTCCAGAAAACAGGATAGCCCACTTGAAAACGTACTTTGGCAAACAGATCTGGGCATGCTATTTGCGTTGGTGGTAAGAGAGCAAGAGCAGGGTCAGAACTGAGGTGACGGATTAAGGCAAACCCATCCAGAGAGCTGAGGCTTGAGTGGGGGAGTCAGAGATCGGAAGCAGGGTCGATGTCCAAAAACAATAGAAGCAGGCAAGACAATTCAGAAGGGGCAATGCAAGAATTTTATGTAACCATCTTTACATGCTCAGCATGACCCTCAGATTGAAATATATTCAGATAAAATTATATAATTTACTTTTGAAAAAAAAAATCTGACTTTGACTTGATTTTTAAGCACCAGGTTTGGTTATGAACAGAAATGAACAATAAATTTGCAAGTGTGTTTTTTTCAGAATGTGGTGAACACCGGTATTGACAGCGGTTGAGGCAATGTTGCTTTTAATAATCACGATACAGGTTGAATAAACCAACAGATTTTTTTTCTTTCCCAACCTAACCATTCAACTACACCATTCATCTCTCCGTGGCTGTATCATTCACTATCAAAGTAAGCATTTTTTCTGATCAAGCTTTTCTCTAATATCCTTGGATCAAGATATAATACATTTCTAATTCTTTATAAAATAAAGAACCTCAACCTGATTTCTTGTCTCCTGTGAGTTGTCCGCATATGGGTCTGCAGCGTAGAGCAAAAACATGACACGTGTAATTTAAGTTCTTTAGAAGCAATTAAGTTACCTTCTACTTTTGAAATAGATCATACATTAGCAAGTGAACAAAATGAACAGCTGATTATTTATTGGATGCACTATATTTTTTATGACTTTGACTGTGCTGAAAGAACCATTACCAACTGACTCCATAGAAAGGTCCTATCTATGGTTAAGCTGTTGGGACTACCATGTAGTTTGTAGAATAATGAATGAAAACAAAACTCATAAAACCTCCAAGATTTAAGAGCAGCAACATTTTTTTCGCATAGGTCATTGCTAATCGATGCAATCTACTGGGGTTTCTTAGATTGGAAAGTTTTTAAATTGATTTGGTATGATGTATCTTTGATTTTAATTGATTTTCTGTGAAGTGCCTTGAGACGACATCTGTCGTAAATTGGCGCTAAATAAATAAATTGATTCTTGATTCTTGATTCTTAATGTGTTTGCATTGTTTAAAAAAAACAACAACAAAAAAAAACCTGAACCATCCAGACCAGGAAAATGTTAAGACCTCTACCATAAAGTCACAGGGCCACATTAGGTCATTCACGTAAAACTGCAGGTATTACAGTTTCCCAGTATTTCCTTTAGGAAGCAATCAGGGGGCAATGTTTAGCTTCATTGTTATGAAGTTGGTAAGTTCTTATTGCTTGAAAATCTGGGCACAGCAAAAAGTTAAGTACATTTTTATTTCCCTTCACCCTGCAACAGATTACCCCATTATAAACAGACGGACAGCAGGTAAGAGACTGTCCTGCCTCTGGTTGAGCAGCTCAGTCTGTCATTAGAGTTCTTAGTATAGTAATCCCAGGAACAGCTACTGTCACAGAGCCAGAGAACACGACTGTCACAGGTGATGAGCTCAAAATGCTCCCCGCTAGACACAAATAGTCTGCAACGTGTGATTTTTCTGTGTGAAAATTTTTCAGAGCATTAATGCCAATTCCCAAGGGAGGAACTGGATTAGTCTCCCGTTTTATAATCCTATCACTTTTACAATAATTTTTGAGAATGCATTATGGCATCTAACTCGTTCAACATACTTCAACCGATTTAAACAATTAAGATATCAAATCGTTCAGCTTGTTTTGGACATTCCACCTATGACTTTTGGTGTCAATATCTTTTACACTTTTAAACTTATTCAACTTTTTGTGACATTTTTTTTCTCATTGAAAATGAATGGCGGATTTTTCAAATCCTTTAAAAACTTCAACTTTTTTCAGCTCTTACCACTTCAGCATAAGTGAAGACAGTATGTCGATATCTATCACGGTTGTTTTGCAACGTGCCTCTAAGCAACACAAAGTTTAGCAAAAATCACAAAATTTCACTAAATTTAGAGCAGACTGTTCCATAGAAAAACATACCCCCCCAAAAAAAGCCGAAGCAAAAATGGCCAAAATTTCCTATAGAGTTGCATTGATTTCAATCTTGGATTTTTTTGACGCACTCGATTCTTAATTCGTCACAGCTCAGGCTCTGAGGTAGGTAGAGATCTGAGCTGTGGCACAGCTGTATATGAGAGATGACAAACGCTCCTGCTTTTGGAATTGTATGGATATCTATTACGGTTTTCAAATAGGAAGGGTTTGTAAGGAAGGGTAAATTGATGAAAAGCTGGCTTAACTGACACAATACAGTGACATTTACAAATGCAGCAGACACTCGATGCTTAACTCGTCACAGCTCAGGCTGTAAAGTAGTTAGAGATCTAAGCATGGCACAGCTGTAGACGAGAGACCACAAGCGCTCCCGCTTTTGGAATTTTATCAATAACTGTTACGGTTTTAAAATGGGAAGGGTTTTTTCGGAAGGGAAATCTCATAGAAAGCTGCTTTGACTGTGACACAAAGTGGGTGACAGTTAGAGATGCAGCACCTCTAGAGTCATTAATTACAATAGTAACAGAACACAGCTGTGTCAATAACCTCAAGTTACCTCAGCCAGACTGCTGCAGATTGCTGCTGTTTGAAATAGGCATGTATTAAAAGCCAGAAGATAGGTGTTTATACTATATATAGGCTATATTGCGTGTTCCTGTGTGCGGTGGGGTGTGTGTGTGTGTGTGTGTGTTTGTGTGTGTGTGTGTGTTCCTTTGTGTGTATGTAAGTATGTTTAGATTACACTACTGGGCTTTTCAGAGACGCTTTAAACTCATACGAGGGCCAGTTTGAGATCTTCATTTGTTAATCTTACAAGGCCCTGCAGTGTGTTTCAACCCTCGTAACCTGGTTTATGCAGCTTTGTGGGGACTCTTTTCAGTAAATGCTTTTTGAGGCATTATTAGGGGGACTTTGTTATGTGCTCATACAAGATGATACTACCATTGTATTATCAGTCATCATACTAGTATGAGTCAATGTAGTAATGATAGCATTTAAGCTAATACTAGTATTTTAGCTTCTGCTACCTTATACACTAACATGTGCATACTAGATCAAGTATGTTACTGTAAGTGAACATGCTGATGACAACTTACATGCTTCATAGCTAACATTAGCATTTAAGCTAATGTTAGCATGTTACCTAAAATGCTAATTTTAGCATTTTTGCTAAAATTTGAATATACACTACCATGTGCGTACTACATGAAGCACGTTACTGTACTTGGTCATGCTAATGACAACCTAGATGCTAACGTTAGCTTTATATCTAACATTAGCATTGAAGCTAATTTTGAGCAATTTTTCAAAGCACTGTTTACAAAATTAGGATTGAAGCTAATTTTGATGTATAACCTAAAGTTTACATACTGAGTTCAGACATTAGTTGTCAGTCAACATGTAATTAAGACCCCACATAGCAATTTTAGCATTTAAGCTAACTCTTTCATTTTAGCTAATATTTTATTATATACTACCCTGTGCATAATACATCTTACTAGTTCAGCATACTTTCAGCTAGAGAAACCATTAAACTTTTACAATGGTCTCAAGACATTGAGCTATATTGAAATGTCTGGGCTTTTGAAAATATATTTCTGTTTTTAAGATATGCCAGCTTAAAAATTATTAAGAATGTCGGACTTTTTGAGAATGGATTCAAAATTAATTCACCTTATATTTCTTTTGCAGCTTATTTTTCTCCTTGTCCAATTGACTGAAATCGTTTAGTATCTTCATGAAAATTTCAAGACCTTTTATAATAATTATTCTGCTTCTTTTCCTTTTGCTATTCTTCCTCTCCAGCTCATCTTTAAATGATTATTTGGCTATGACTTCTTTCAGCTCTTCCTGTTATGGATAATTTTGCTGTGACTAAAGGATAATTTTGCTACAACTTCTTTCAGCTCTTCCAATTAAGGTATCAAATTGTTCAGCTTGTTTTGGAAATTTCAGCTATGACCTTTGGTGCTATCTTTTCAACTTTCTAAGTTATTACACTTTTTGTGACTTTTTTTCCTCTTTGAAAATAAACGGCAGATACTTGAAATCCTTTAAAAACTTCAACTTCTTTCAGCTCTTACAACTTCAGCATAATTTCTCTTCAGCATAATTTCCACATTTCAGTGTTTTCTTCAGCGTTTTCTTCAGCTTAATGATACTACGGTTTCATGTTTGTTCGCTTTCTTGGGTATGTTCTGCCAATTCCTTTAATTTGGCATTCTCAACAGCTGTTTCGCAGGAACAGCTCTTTCTAGTTCGACTAACAGTCAAGAATCAAGAAGAATCAGTTTATTTATATAGCGCCAATTTACAACAGGTGTCGTCTCAAGGCACTTTACAAAAAATCAATTAAAATCAAGGATACATTCTAACAAATCAATTTGAAAAAGTTTCCAATCTAAGGAACCCCAGCAGATTGCATCGAGTCATTGACTTGCAGCATTCACTCCTCTGGAATCAGCAGGC
>JAVLVB010000555.1:324325-336487 GCA_032876305.1 Orestias chungarensis | reverse complement strand
ATGTGAAAGTTGGAATAATTAGAGGGAGTTGATTCGTTGATACTAACATAATCCTCATGCTGCAGCCAGGTTTCTGTGAGACAAAGCAAATCAATTTGATTATCAAGAATTAAATCATTAACTAATAAGGATTTTGAGGATAGAGATCTGATGTTCAATAAGCCACACTTAATAGTTGTACATTTTTGTTTCATCTGAGATGTTTTTATCTTTATGAGATTTTCAGTATTAGCTCTTTTTAGATTGAGCTTTAATCTATTTGGTTTTTGCCGTGGGCAGGACACCGTCTCAATGGGATGTTGGGTAGGTAACTGTAGAGAAGCCGCAGAGAGGAGTTCTAAGCTACGTCTCTGCTTCCTGGTCTGGACCCTGGTTTGTCAGTAATTTGGGGAGTTAATAAATTTGGCCATATTTCTAGAAAGAAGAGCGGCTCCGTCCAAAGTTGGATGGATGCCGTCTCTCCGGATCAGACCAGACTAGCTTCCATGCCACACGTTGATGCTGGGGCACAAGACGCTCTCCACCACACATCTGTAGACGGAGGTGAGAACTGAGCTCCCGAGTCCTGCTCTTCTCAACCTCCTGAGGAAGTAGAGCCGCTGGTGCGCCTTCCTGACCAGATTGGAAGTGTTGTTGCTCCAGGTGAGGTTGTTACTCAGGTGTTCCTTCCACCAATCTTCCGCCGCAGATCCTCCCATATGCACGGGGAGGTGGGCATGCTTGCCCTTTTTGAAGTCCACAATCATCTCCATGGTTTTCCTTGCATTAATGCAGAGGTTGTTATCTCTGCACCAGCCCTGCAGGTGTTCCACGTCCTGCCTGTAGCTGGACTCATCACTGTTTGTGATGCATCCAACCACTACTGTGTCGTCCGCAAACTTCACAATATGACAGCCTGGATGGATAGGCGAGCAGTCATTTGTGAGCAATGTGAACAGGAGGGGGCTCAGCACACAGCCCTGAGGGGAGCCAGTGCTGATGGTGTTGGTGGGGGAGGAGATGTTGTGAATCCTCACAGACTGCGGCCTGTTGGTCAGGAAGTCCAGGACCCAGTTGCAGACGGAAGAGCTCAGACCAAGTGAGGAGAGTTTATTAATCAGAGTCTGAGGAATCATGGTGTTGAAGGCAGATGTGAAGTCCACAAACAGCATACGGACATATGAACCCTTCTGCTCCAGGTGGGTGAGGGCAGTGTGGACCACGGAGAAAATGGCATCCTCTGTGGATTGATTTTTCCTGTATGCATACTGGTGTGGATCAGCGGAAGCGCTGATGTTGGCTTTGATGTGGGTCTGAACCAGTCTCTCGAGGCACTTTGTGACTATCGGTGTGAGGGCTACTGGCCGATAGTCATTCAGATCTGTCACTGCGGAGCTCTTGGGGACCGGGATGATGGTGGCGGTCTTCATGCAAGTGGGGACAGCTGCCTGGATGAGGGAGGCGTTGAAGATGTCCGCCAGCACGTCTTAGAGCTGGTCCGCACACTCTCTCAGCACCCGTCTGGGGATGTTGTCTGGGCCAGCAGCTTTTCGGGGGTTGATCCTCCTCAGCGTCCTCCTTACTTCTGCTGGAGTCACACTGATGTGCTCTTCTCCTGGTGAAGTCGTGATTCTGGTGCCGGGGAGGGTGTCAGGGTTCTCAAACCGGGCGTAGGAAAACTGACGGAATCGGGGGTCGGTTAGCTTTAGCCTTTTGCCTGGCTAGCACATTACCGCGCTTCCCCCTCGTCTGCCGCCGCTTGCATTGCCTCCGCCGGCCCTTTGTCTGCAGGGCTCTGCTCCCCCATGCCGAAGTCCGGAGGAGCTGTAGTCTGCCCAGCTTTGCTCGGATGTTATTTTCTAGGTTTTTGCTGATCAAACTGTCCTTAATCCTACAGAGTTCAGTCCTGCCATAACTCATACGCATGAGGCGCGTGAGTTTGGGCTCGGAACCAACGTAAAAACTACTTAGATCAGGGTGTTCCTTAGGAGCGTGAGAAGCTGTGCGCCGCCATCTTGAAAATCTGTTGTGTATGCAGACTCATCACCGTTGGCTATGAGGCCCACAAGAGTGGAACCATCTTCAAATTTTAGGACCTTCACAGATGTTTCCTTGGAGACACAGTTTGTGTTTATGTATTTAGCAGACGCTTTTATCCAAAGCGACTTACATAGTAGGCAGTAGCGCGAAGTGTCTTGCCTAAGTACCCACACTGAATGCTGTTGGTGTAGCCCAGGCCTGGATTTGAACCAGTGTGATTCCACACCAATGTGAAAGTCACGTGACTTTCCAATTGAGCTATCCAGCCGCACAGTCATTGATGTAGAGGCTGAAGAGTTGAGAGAAAACACCCTTGTGGAACTCCAGTGCTGAGTGTTTGGAGGTCTGCACTGTGCTTCCCCAGTCGCACCTCCTGTCAGTCAGGAAATCCAAAATCTACTGACACATGGAGTCCGACACTGACAACTGTGACAGTTGGCTAAGGAGTGGCTACAGCACGACGGTCTACAAACAAAACCCTAGCAAATGTTCCAGGGCTGTCCAGATGCTGTAGGATGAAGTGTAGTGTCAAGTTAACAACATCATCAACAGACCTGTTTGCTCTGTATGCAAACTGCAGGGTTCTAGCAGGGGATCTCTTATGGCCTTTAGGTGGGCTAAGACCAGGCGCTCAAAGAACCGCATGACTACTGAGGTCAGGGAGACAGGTCTGTAATCATTGAGTCCAGTGATGGTGGGTTTCTTTGGAACTGAAATGATAGTGGAGGTCCTGAAACAGGCTAGAACACAGCAAAGCTCCAGTGATTTATTAAAAATGCTGATAAAGATTGGTGCCAATTGATCACAGCAGTGTTTTAGGTCGATGGAGACATTGAGTCAGGTCCCGGAGCTTTCCTCACGTTTTGATTGCTGAAGAGCCTGTGGACATCCTGCAAGCAGATGGAGAGACGAGAAGGGGGTTGAGGTGAGAGAGTCAGCGTGGAGGAGGAAGGGGGTTGATGATCGCGGGAGGGTGTTTTCTGGGGGGGGGGCAGTTTGGAAGGGACAGAGAATATCTTCAAACTAAAGAGAAGAGAGAAGGATGGAGTTAAATGTACAGCAATGTTGGTTAGAGAGTATAAAAGACCCCTTTAGACCAGAGAAAAATGTTTCTCTACCAGCACGACAAGATCCCCTGCATACAACCAGATTGATTGTACTGTGTGCCTATTTTGGCTGAAACTTTGCGGAAAATATACCTATTTGAAAAGAAGACCATATTTATATATGTAAAAAGCACTGCGTGGTAAGCTGAAAAACCAGTTTCCAATGCTACTTGCCACCTTACTAGCAAGGTTAGCTTTAAAATATAATTCTACAGTAAATTTGAAAGGCCAAGACAAAGTCCATAACAACATTAAATTGGAATCTGCTGCTGTACTAAAAAAACTGAGGATTCTAAATGCCCTTCTTCGTAGCATTTACCATAACTACAAAACAAGCTGAATTCATACATAGTTTCTATTCTAAAACCTAAGAAATTGCTTTCTAAAGCATGGAGTGGTTTGTAAAACTGTCTTATTCCCTTAAATAGTGCCAATTTAAACATCTAAAGGCCTGTTCGGTTTAAACACAAACCCTTTGCTACCAAAGACCAAAGATGAGTGAAAATAGAAAACTGTTTTAAAGTTAGATCTAGATTCATGGGCTCACCCCTACGAATTCCCTTCTTGCATTTTTTAGTGAAACAGCAACACACACATACACAAAGGTCACATATGTGTCAAACAACAATAAATGTCAGGAATCAGGATCCTACCCATAAGATGACATAAGTATTGAACCAGACAACAAATAAGGAGGCTGAGACCCAAACACCTGTTGGCCACAAACTTGAGCAACCACAAACCAAAGGACTTGTTATTTGGCTGGTGGAAATATGTTATCCTGAGGAAGCTTTTCAGAGGATAAAACCATTGTAACTTTCCATACTCTAAGCTACACATACATCCAAACCTAGAACATTTAAACCAGTCAAATCAATAAACGCTTTTACATAACAAGGCACTTCACTTTTTAATCCAAACAATACATCTTATTTTCTCTCTGGCGACCTGTTCCCACTTTCCTTATGAGGTGTCACATTTTTGTCCAAGGAGTTGGAATACCCAAATAGAATTATTACTGCACTATCAAGCAAAACAACAGACATGAAGACTCTTTAGGGTAGAACTGGGCAAACAGCAGCCACATCCTGTCCACATAAGGCCAATAATAAAATAAAAAAAACAAAAAAACAGCAATACGTTCGCGTTGAATATACATGTGTGTGAAGGTAAACGCTTGTGCGAAGCTAACAAGTGTTGCGTTAATCCATGTTTCTCCCTGTGAAACGGTTTCCCCTACATGTCCGTGCCTTGCAAGAGTCCAACTTTGCATGTGCTGAACTTGTCACCGGCGCTGTGCATCACCCCCTCAAGGGAACTACGGAAGACGTGAAAACTCAAATAACGTGTATTGCCGAAGTTTGGCCCCTTTTTCGAACAATACATTGAAACATAGGGTGCCTCATGTGCTTCACCCTTGAAAATGTTTCAGACCACGTGCCATCTGTTTTTCACTATATATTAAATCTGCGTTTCAGCAATTAGTGTCAGGGGTTTGAGTTGCTGTTTCTAGGTTGTCCTCAGAGTGCGCTCGAGTTCCTGTTTGCTGAAGCGCTGGCTTCACCTGTGCAGTTCCTGAATAGCGTTTAAGGAGCGGTGGGTCTACTTCTGGTTGCCTGAGTGTTAAGTTGCTACCTGTAACAGTGTTTTCCTCAGCGCCACTTTCTGGAGCTATCTAGTTTCTTGTGTTTCCTAGTTATTCTCTTGTGTCTCAGCTTTCTTGTTGCTATTAATGTTTACCCCTCGTGTTTTTCCGTTCTAACCAAAGTGTACTTCTCCACCATTGTCTGCAGGATTGCAGAAACCAAACTCACACAACTCCGTTGCCGCTTACCGATCGTCCTCTTCAGCTCTGGTCACCGCTCAGCTTGATCTGCCCGCTCCAACAAGAACAACCTGGACAACCTAGACCATCAGGATTACAGTAACCAATTTCCCCCGCGATGTCTTTGGCCGGTTCCCCTGTTGCCGCCTTGCCGTTTCACCGCTGGGTTCCCTCCAGACCGTCCATCTACAATCCCTCAATAAACTTTAAATTACTTCTACTCCTGAGAGTCCTCTGTTTATGTGGGTCAGAAGGTTACGTATTATGACAATTAGATGTTACATTTTGAACATAAGCAATTCTCCCCACTATTAAGAATCTTCAGATATTTATGAACAGACTGATGGACACTATGTAATAAAGTACATTATAGAATGAAAGACAGCTGAACAGAATTTAGTCAAAGTTAATGCTGGTGTGGACCGTCTGACACAATTCAGGTCCACCCCTGTTTTAGGCTATCAGAAGCCCAGCATAAAGCAAGTTTGAAATTATCTGTTGCATATAAATTCATGAGCTGTGGCTACACAGTGCGACGTTTCATGGCCTCATTACACACCAGTACATTCTAAACTGTATTTTTCTCATTGCACAGAGGCCTACTCTGGGCTTTTCATTATTTCAGTCACAGAGGCCTCTACAGAGGCGTAATCTGAAGACCTGATTGAAGAACTCTTGGCTGTAATTAAATGATAAGGTGTTTATGCAAATATATCTGATTTTTGTTGGTGGCAAGGCAGCAGCTTGTTTGAAAGAGAAGGTTGAGTACAGATCATTGATTAAAAAGAGTCTAATAGTATCACCCCACTAATTTTCCGTGGGTAAAACAGTCACTTCCACAGTTTATCAGTTTTTCAGATTAACTGTGAAACTAATACCAACGCTGTGAATGCCACCAGATATGTTTTAATAGGAACTGTGACGGCTGGAAATCTGCAGGCAGATCACCAAAGAGAGCTGGACACTTTGAGAACAATATGTGTAAGTTCAAAATGTCCTGCACTGAAAGGAAGTCCTCTTAAATCTATGATTAATATGAGATGGATCTTAAAAGACATCTAATTTAAAGTGCAACCTGCTCGAAAAATGAGCTCTATATGAAGAACCATCAACAAATAAACTAAATTTTCTAGACCCGCTACTACTCCATTTTTCTTCCTCTTATTCCAGGATTATCCAGGGTTCTCTTCCACACTCATAACTTTGCAGAAAGGTTTCATTTTGGTAATTTATGACCACAGTACAATAAATTCCTATCATTCCTAATCACAATTTCTCTTAAGTCTTCCATATAAAGACCTCAATGAAATACAATCCACCTTGTGGCTGTACTATTGCTAAATGGGCAGAATTTTAAGGTTCAGGAATAGAAATAGTTTAAAACAAAAAATTTTTTTTAACTGACTGAATTGTTTCCAGGGGCATTCTTGTCCTTAGGAACTGAATAAACATCAGACCATAAGATCATCATTCATAAGACCAATCAACATTCAGTGTCACATAGAGAGCTCCATTAATTGCTTCTTTTTGATTGCAAGGATAATTTCTGGACCACAGTACTTTTTATCCCATTAGCTCTTCAGTTCCCTTTTAAAAAAATGAGGATTCCTGAACTTTGATGTCCTTTGAAGGAAGTGCGAGGAGGGAACAGCTGTGAATAGTAGATGCCACTCAAAATCAGCAAGGTCCCATTGAAAGTTGCTCTTGGGTTAGGTGTTGTATGCAGTACTCACTACCTATCAAAAGATGATCAAGAGCTTTACATGTTTGGATCACTAACAGCAGGATTTCTGCTCATTGGATTTGGCGGTTACCTGGCATGTAACGAAACTAGGAAAGTGTCGGCAGCTTTCGGGCGATGGAGAAGTTGTCCGCTCAGTGTGATGGACTATGCTGAGTCATAAACAATTAGACTTGAACGCTTTAGGAGCAGAACCGCAAACTGGAAGCAATCCTTGCTGGTCGCCGGCCAGTTGCGGCATCTGAGTTGGCGGTATGGAGCTGATCTTGTGAGAAAAGTGTATGACCAGCTGGAAAATGGCCAACAAAGTTGGATTGTTGATAATTTCTCCATTAAAAGCTCTGGTAAGACTTTAAGGCAGACATTAAATCAACTGTGTCGACTTGAAGCACAACAATTGTGGTGATCTAAATCTGGCTCCCACATTGTCAGCCTTGAAGGCTGGCCATCTCACATTCTCCTGGATGATTTGTAAACGAATGTGGTGCCCCCTGCCATCCCTTTTCCTGCTGACGTCTGTGAACTTGTGCCCGAAAGCCACCAAGGTCCACCTGGTGAACATTACATCAATTCATGAACTTTCATGGCGTCATTCCCAGTGCTACGCAAAGGTTTTTTTATTATGTCATTGTGCCAATATGACA
Organism: Orestias chungarensis; assembly: GCA_032876305.1. Taxonomy (NCBI): domain Eukaryota; kingdom Metazoa; phylum Chordata; class Actinopteri; order Cyprinodontiformes; family Cyprinodontidae; genus Orestias; species Orestias chungarensis. The sequence continues at coordinate 329,152 of JAVLVB010000555.1, read as the reverse complement.
TAGTCTGAGTTGTATTGTTTTGTTCATCTACCCTCATTGTTTATTCCCTGGATAAAATGCTTGGGCAGTGCCTTTTATGGCTGCAGCAAAGGCTTCTGTCCCCATTTATAAATGAATTTAAAATGCATTTACCTGCATATTAATTAATCATCTAAATACATTCATCACTGAAGATTCACACTCACAGTCATCCGAATATTTATCCCCAGAAAACCTTAAGCTGTACTATAGTTGCATCACTGCAATAATAATAAAAGGTGGCAGTGAAAGACATTTAGAAAGGCAGTTTGAGGTAAAAAAAAAAAAAAAGGAGTGAAATCTGGGCTATAAAATTAGTTAACATAAGGGGGAAGGGGAAAAGGGAACATTAGAGGCAAGCAAAATGATTGAGTCAAACAAGTAGTGTTCAATGGCCTGAAAAGCTAAAAACCTAAAAACCATCTGTCACGGCTTGCAGTCATTGGCCCTTTCTGAGCAATCAAGTACATTCTGCAAAAGGATTAATTTTTGCTGTATTTGCACTTTTATTTCACTTAAACATAGCATCTTTACCAGGATCTTAAAACAGCCTTTAAAAAGTTTGTGTTAGGATATTCCCTATTTACTAAGCATGAACACATTGCAATTTTTGATTCTACATAAAAAGAGCTGGTAATGTAGAAAGAAAGATTATTTCTGAATATTCAAAGACAATGTCTAGGAACTCTTTAAACTTACATTTGAATTTGACCTTTGTCTTGTTAGGTACCTTGGCCGAACATTTGTTGCGAAACCGGAGCTATAAACATAAACTGAGTTGAACCGACTGGAATTACTCCCTCACAGCCCGCAAAAATGAGACTGATATTCTCCTACCAGAACACTTTAGTCAGGAAATGCATTTCAATTTTCTTCTTTGTATTGCCATAGTCAACAGGGTGCCACTTTAAGAATGCCATGAGTTGTGAAAAGAGGAGCAGCTGAAACATTATGCAGAATGCCACCAACAGAGATGTCAAGTAACCTTTTCCAAAATACGTTTGTCAAACAGGAGCCTTACTACCAGCCAGTCCGAACAGAAAAAACATATCTGTGCTATAGTTTCATGTTTTGTAACTCAGTTTAACAGATTATTGTCCTTCTACAATTTCCGCGTGTGGGGACTACAGACTGTTTCTGTCAAGTTGAATGCTTTCTGTTGCTCAGGTGTGTCATGGATGCTGGTGGCTTCTTGGACAAAGGAAGTGTATGTTTGTGTGTGAAGCTTCTATGTTGGTTATTAAGGGGAAACTGAAAACCTTTCAAGTAAATAAGTATGTTGTTGGTTGTTACTTTGTCATATTGTTGTAATTTCTAAACAGTTGTTGTGAAACCAAATGTCAGAGGGTTAAATTAACTGTTCGTTGCTAGCTTCTTATCTCCGGGCCTCTAGGTTGAGATCTGATTGCTCTGACCTTTGAACTAATCGATGGATCAATGCTGTGGCTTCCGGCATTTTTTTATTTATCCTTTTTTTTTTTATATTTATTTTCTTAATTTAGTAATTTTAAATGTAACAGAGTAAAATAATTAAGTCAAAACGTGCTGAAGCAAACGTTATCAGTTCAGCTTCTGTAAATCACTGTGTTAGGGTGCAATTGTTACTCAGCCTGTGCTGTTGATGTGAGTAAAGCTGCACTGAAGGAGCCTGTGATGCACCAAAAATGCATTGTTTGTTTGTTACTTTCTGTTCAGATCCTTACAGTAACTTGTGTTTAGAATTTTTATGACATTACTTAAATAACTTAATAACTTAAATAATTACTAAAAACCATAGCAACTGGTCAAATAATAATGATTTAAAAGAGTAACTATAATTAATGTAATCTTGTTTTAGGAGTAGAGCTGGTGAGCTAACTGCTCTACATTGTTGTTAATACTGGTTCCAAACCAGATTGAAAATGGAACACCTCATGATGGTGAGCCAAGTCGTGAAGACTGAGCAGCTTGGAGAGCGGTGTGGCCGACCGTTTAGGAAAAAAAACACAAAAAAATAGCAACATTAGAAACTTTTTGTCCTGTGCAATTGTGTTTAGCAGAAAGAAGGTGGTGACCTGAGCCAAAGCAATCAGCACTAGATCGAGTCAAGTGGCTTCTACAGCTACAAATGCAGGATTTCACTTGGATAGAATTTCAACTGTCTGCAAAGAAAACAATCAAAGTAGCTTGTGTTTCACAGGAAATGTCAAAATCTGGTTGAAACGCTGCAGCACCAACATCACACAGCAGAGTTACCGAGGGGAGAGCAAACAATGCAGACAGTAATAACAGCAATGTGGTCTCGTTTGCAGCGGAAGCATCCAGAACCATATGACCGGACAGCAGCTCGTAAACTGGAAGCGGGCAACGGCCGTTGTGGTTTCAGCAATAATGAACGTTTAATGGCTAAAACTCTTTTCAGTGTAAAACCTGCTGTCCTGAAGTATGTAAGTTTGTTAATAACTATTATGGTCACAGCTAGACTAGTTGATCATGAGGTGGTTTTTGTTTAGAACTAAACTAGACTATTTTGACACATTATCAGGCACATGCTCTATAACAGGCATGTTGGCATATGAGATGTCAAGATAAATAAATATGTATAAAATATAGTTTCTTTCAAAATACAACAGGAAATATGAAGTACACTTAAGTGATTCTATCTGTGCAAAGCTTATTTGCGTGTATTAAGTGTTTTCATGTGGATGCATGCTTGACAGTCACTAGACGTTTTGCAGTTGGACGCCACAGAAGGACCCTTCACACAACTGATAGGCCTTGGATAAAGAATTTAATGTGGTTTTTTTTAAATTCTTTATCAAGAAAGTATTACTTCTGTGGTCCTGGTGAACTGAGCCAATACTCCAGAAAAACATGCCAGCCTTTTGGGGTTTGTGGTGACAATTGTTACAAAGGGTGCTACAAAAGGCTCCAATAAAATCATCAGACAATGTAAAAGCTAATTAACACCAAACCCATAATAAATATTCCTATAGATATTATATGACTAAAGTATCCCATTAAGATGGATACTTTCACGGCTATGCAAGTGCAGAGTAGTTACCTGGAAACTGTTTTTGTCTCTAGCTTTATCCAGGTAGGCTGTTCTGATGACATTCACCACAGTCTTGCAGATGTTGCACACAATGATGCCTAGAGCCAATCAGACCATCTGCCCAAAGGCAAGATACGCATGCTGCCGATAATATGTCTGGTAAAGTGTCACTCTATACATTATTTTAGTGCATTAGTTTCTCAGGACCATCTAGATGATTCTAGTTTAAATTGTGGACAACAATAAAGATTTTGTCAAACTGAATTGTTTTTGTTAATCTGCCTGTTTTGTATTGTAATCAAACAGTATATCTCATATGCAATATGTTGTTATTAAAATCCAGATGTGTGGGGGAACGTTCCTCCCTAAATGTATGATAAGTCTGCATATGGACATGTTAGGATCCAGACAGCAGCTCTCACATCTAGGATAGCCTGGTACAAACAGAGAAGCTCAGACAGCAAGACTGTGCAAGAAGTTCCTGAATGGTTGGAGTATCTGGACAGGACATACAGTAATTATTTCCTTTAGTCAAAATTCCCCAGTCTGACACCTTTACAATATATTACCAGAAAAAGAATCAATAATCTTGAAAACTAAAGTATTGCTCCATTTTAAAAAGCTTTATTATTATCATAATGCAAATTATTGTATTTATAACATATGCGAACTGTAAAGCTACAATTTAGAAATGTAAAATCTTTTACAGAAGTATATTAAAGAAAATATACAGAGACAAAATGAATAGCTGAACAATATTCATATGCATACATACAGTTATGGTCAAAACTATGTGCACTTCAAAAGTCATTCTGATCTCTATCTCTCCATGCCTGCTGGGACTCTGACGTTGTCATATTAAATACAGTGCAGGTTTTATATGCATGTAATTGAAACAAATAAGTACATACAAAGTTCCTGTGTAATTAAAAACCCAGTTCAGAAACCAATATCGCCTCAGATCTTATTCTTCTGTCAGATGGCCATTTAACAGTTAGCTAAGCTAACCAGCTAAGCTTTGTTACATCATGAAAGGAGCGTAATTTAACTGGCTAAAAGCCTCTTGACTTAATTTAGTGCTGATTGCTTTCGCTCGCGTCACCAGAAAAATCACTGCTTTAAATCTGGTTACAAATTCAATGTCTAAAAAAAAAGTCCTTGTAATAAGGGTCTTTACCCCTATCAGCGTTAAGCTGTTCCAGACAACAAATCCATTGATTGCCATTTTAAAGATCACGTATAAGATATTAGAAAGAATTATATCGGCTGATTTGCCAAAAATGGGAGTTTCCCCTCAAACTTTTACAGAGTAAGGATAATATTTTTTTCAGAGCACAAACTTTGCTATTTCACTTTCAAGTATGATTTGTAAAGTCACTTCCTTTTAACAATATAAAAGAAAAAGTAAAAAATGTGCCTGGGACTGATTCCTCTGTGAAACCATGAAAACACCTTTTCCTTTGTGGTTTCATGACACGGAGGGTTAGCGTGCCACTTCAAATCACTGTGTTCTGTTTAGCAAAAAAAAAAAGTACTCATTTTTTTACCTATGCCTATCCCACGTCCTTTGGACTTCATAATTGTTAGATAGATTTTTTGTGATTTATTGAACCCAAGGTTTTTTGGAGAAAACTCTCATAGTGCTGGAAATTATTGTGTTTACTATTAAATATCTGATGCACAAAATGTAAGTCAAGTTAGCCTTGCCTTTATCTCGAAGCCAAATCTTTTATAGTAGAGTCAGATTGATCGATTATGGGTGACTGATTTTATTT
>JAVLVB010000555.1:304059-317503 GCA_032876305.1 Orestias chungarensis | reverse complement strand
CTCAAAGTGGTAAACAAAAGTACAATGGTGGAAACCCGGCTTCCGACGCTACATGCATGCTGTAAAGTCTTTCACACAACCAAGGTAATTGTCTACTACTGTGGCATGCTAGTCCAGGAGGAGCGAATGCTGCAAGTCAATAACTTCACATGTTTACATTGCTTCATAACTAAGATCCATTGCAATGAACATATGATTATGATTTAGTTTTAGATTTGTTTGGTAAAGTGCCATAAGATTCTGTCGTTTATGAATTCATGCAATATAAACTCACAGAATTGATCTGTTCTGGAGTACACTCATAATCTTATAACAGAGTCAAGCATTCTGTTCTCAGAGGTTCCTGGTTTCATTAAATGCTAAAAATAAGGGTGGGTTGAAGCTTTTAAACAATTTTATTCAGAGAGTTAACCAACAGGGTTTGTTTTTATACAACACATATAAATACATGGTTTCTGCTGTTCAAGGAGTTAAAAAGGAAGTGAGGTCATTGTTATACGTCCAGTTTCTCCACATACTCTGCGTAAATGTGAAAATGAGTTTCTGATTTAGTGTTATGACTGTATGTGAAGGACATATCTGCGTCAAACGTATGATCAACTCTACATTTGAGCTTTTATTTATCAAACCCTGTTGAAAACCTTTTGCATGTGTCACAGTCATGTCTGTTATAGACTGATTTCGCAGAGGATGAAAGTGGATAGAATTTAAATAGACGCTGTAAACATATGGTATCTAAAGTTTAAAAAGCCACAAAGTGTCTGCTTGATCCGTCCAATATCAGTCAAACCAAATAAACACTCTTCAAAGGCAGAGAGCCATTGTTACACCGGATCTCTGAGGATTTGCATCAGCTGTGATATATGTGCTTCAACACAAATGCAAAAATAATCTGTATTCATGCAATGCCAAGAAGCTATTAGATATTTATAAGAAATACGCTTTTTTATGATTTTGTAAGCAAATACAGCAACACTGTATGGCTTATTTTATTCCTTTGGAGCTGTGGCAACATTTTGATGATCAAATGAGCGGCAGAGACTTAGGTAATTTTGTACATTGTGGTTTGAATTTGTTTATGTCCTTAGCCTGTTTTTACATTTAAATGCATCAGTTTAGTTTAGTCTATATTTACAGAGTTGAAGCTTCTTTTTATTGCTCTATATCAGCGCCTTTAGGATACGAGCTTCCAAATAGTGAGCCATTCTTCTCTTATCGCTGCTTGAAGTTTATCCCAGTTCATTGGCTTCTGTTTATCCACTTTCTTTTTCCGAACTAATCAGAACCTATTTGGCAAATGTATTTCCATCTCCTCTTTTGCATATAAACCCTTTTTTTCTTTTGGAAAACCCACAAAAAAACCTCAAGCAAACCTTTAAACTATCCCTGCTTCTGTATTTTTGCAAATATGAACGGAAAAACTGAAGCAGTCTTGCATTCATAGAGGATAGCAGATATATTTCAAAGTGTGTGCAGTCAGAAGGGTAATGTCATTTTATCTGACTTTTACATCACTTTCGTGACACATGCGTAACTATTCTGCTGCAACAGAAGCCAGACTTGTTCCATCTGGACTTGAAAGTGGTTGACGGTGGCCAAAAGTTGCCTTCTTTTTTTTTAGCTTCCTTTGTCTTGTTATGTTCTTGTGATAGTACGGTTGGCTTACATTCCTTAACAACTTTAAAACAGATCCACAAACGGTTGTGTTCACATAGAGGTGCGATGTAAAAATGACAAAACAAAAAACTATATCATTCAAAAGTCACAATTAAGCATCAAGACCTGCTGTGTAAGTGTAGCCTTAAATGGGTCTGACTTTAACTATCTCCACCTCACAACTGGTGAGAGGTAGGGGTACACACTGGACAGGTTACCAGTCCATCGCAGGGCAACACAGAGACATACAGGACAAACAACAACTCACACACACTCACACCTAAGGACAATTTAGAGTTCCCAATAAGCCTAACAGTCATGTTTTTGGACTGTGGGAGGAAGCTGGAGTACCCGGAGAAAACCCACACATACACAGGGAGAACATGCAAACTCCTTGCAGAAAGACCCAAGGTGTAATTGAACCCAGAGTCTCCTTGCTGCATGGCAATGGTGCTACCCACTGCGCCACTGTGCAGCCCCAAATTTAACCCTCTTTCCAAAAACAATGATAAATAACTATGCAATTTTATAATATATTAAAAAAAACAAAGAAAACATTTATTTTGCCAGCCGTTCTACAACAAATCATGCTATTTTTACATTTAAAGTAAAAATCAAAGGCAGGTCACGCTCTCTGGCTGCCTTTAAAGCTTAACCGTCTCCACAGCGCGCTGAGCCTCCGGAGAATGACAGTGTAGTCTTTTGAGAGCATTTATGTCATTAAATATTGATGAAATAATAAAACTGGAGCTCAGAGTGAAAAATGTGCATGGCAGCACTTTGGCCAGCCTTTGCCTTTCGAGTCTAGCCAAGTTAATTCACAAGGGGGGGGGGGGGCGTAGGGCTGAGTCAGGACATTCCTGTAATCCCTTCTGCATTGTTGAAATCAAAGCTAAACTTGGTTCTCATCCTCATGCTAAAGAGCGACCAAGGTGCATGACAGATGGACAGAGAGCAGGGCCCCATTCCCACCGACAGTCATCTCCCGCCAACAGCACAGAAACGCCTCATCCATCACTGACATGAGAGTTTTCTTTGTGTAACTGGCAACTAATCTGATAAAGGCAACCCTCCAGACTGTCCTCTGTTGACTAAACTCTGTTTTTTAGTTAAAGAGCTTCTCACAAAGCGATGGGTAAGACCAGAAGTCAACCCTGATTCAGTTTTTCCCAGTACTGAGAAAAGCCAGTGATACACTTTGGTTTTGTCTGTTTGTCTTCATTGTGGATTCCGTCTCTTCCGTCTCATTTTCATCTCTTTAGATGTTGATGCTTGGCCAAAGCCTATGACTTCTGCACGATGACCACATACAGCCATCTGTAGTTTGTTTCTGAAACGCTGGCCAAACTCTTGTCGGTTTTGCACTAAAAACTCCAGTTTAAACAGAGAAGCATTAAACAATACAAAGGTTTTATGGAATCTGAATTTGAAAATGCAAGCAGACTAAATGTCTAACTTTAAGAACACCAACAGCTCTGCCGGAAACCATCGGGTGGTTTTGCAAGAAAAAAGAAAAATAATGAGACAGATTAGATACTGCTTTGTTTGTCCTTTGCTGAGTAAGTCAAATTGAAAACATAATGGAGGTACAGAAACAAAACAATTTGACTAAAACATATGAAGTTATTATATTAGTTTTTCATCAATTTATTAGGAAAACACAAAATTCATGTATAATTTTTTAAGTATTTTTTTATGCACGTACATTAACTATTAATTTCATTTTGAAAAAAAAACATATTTATTTGATGATTTAATAAATGATGTCATGTTCCTGTGCTTAAGCACATCAACAATTAATTTAATCTATAAACTTCACAATGTTTTTTCATGCCCAGCATCTGCAACAATTATTTGAAGAAACTTAGAAATTAAAAGTTAGAAAAACATTTGATTTTTTTTGGGATCATCTAGTATTGTATTTGAATTTAAAGACTAAAGAGCTAAACACTAATCCTAGTCTTGATTTGTAGCACCAGTTCAAACAGAACTCTACTAGCCATTTTCCCTACGTTCAAGTCAAGTCCCAATACTATAAGAACCATTTTCTCAATAGTACTACATTGATGTAGGTTTTAAGCATACACACATGAATAATTACAATTAGCTTTTAACCTTTTAACATGTAAATCAACATGCAAAAAGCTGAATGCTGCATAGAAAAATATTAAAATCAGGTCTTGAAAAAGAAAGGAAGAAAGAGAAAAAAAGGCTTGCTCAATTTACAGTTTTTCAACAAGTACAGTCCATAGACTATAGCGTGTGATTATCAACCTGTTAGCTTAGCTAGATAGCCTGTAGCTGTAAGCTTAGCTAGCTAAGCCACTGTTAGCCTACATTTGACCAGTAATTAATCAGTGAAGGATAATGTTTGGCAATATATTCATATATTTAACTTGTCCCTTTACCTTTGACCACATTTGTTAATCTCTGGGTTTGTCCCAGAAACAAAGAAACCTCGACTACCCAGGAGTAGAAGTAAACAAATATCTTCATGTAACTATAGAATTATCAGAGATTGATGATGGGGAGAGACATGTCTGCTTTAACCTTTATGGCTATGACTGCACGCATGGATAGATGGACATAGACAGATAGTTCAATAATTATTTTTAGATATAAACTATTTATTTACTATTTGTCTGCTCCTAGGGTTTATGCGCTTACTTCTGATTTAGAATTCTTGTAGAAAAATCCAAGACTTTACTCTTTTTTTTAAACAGGTTTGTCTCTAAATCAAATGTTGCAATCGAAGTTTTTTGTCACTGAACTATTCTATGGCCTCCTGTTTCAGACTACCTCTGTGTGACAGAATCTTTGCTCGATGTTTTGCTGTGGTCGAGGTGTCCTTATTAGCATGACCTTTATTCAGAGGCATATAGACAAACTCTGCATTTCTAATCAGACACGAATTGGTTGGTTCTTCAGAGTCCATTTGAATGAAATTGAGGCTCCGCTATTAAAGTTTCTGCAAACACAGCGTTTGCTTTTCTGTGTTTTTTTGTGTGTCCTTGGCCTTCACCAAGGGAAGACTCTCCTGTTTGATATGCAATGTCCAGTGCAGTTCCAGCTTTTAGCTACATCTTAGGAGTTTGTTTTCCAGGTCGGCCTGTTGCTCTGTGAAGTTTCTGTTAGTTCATTGTTTTATTTTTTCAAAATCTTCATTAGCTTTGCCTTACAAGACAATGGCTACTGTCATTTTAATCATTTTAATCTATTTTTAAAGAAAGATACAGTTAAAAACAGCTAACATGCATTTTAAAAGAACACTGTAAGTTTTTATTTACTTTTGTCTGGCATGGAATTAAATCTGACATTTCACTTTTTGTGGCACCTTCATTAAGTTGAGAAACTTACATACATTGCTCAGACATACTTTTACAGTTCAGCCAATACATGTTTTATTTTTTTACTGACCTTCTGATGATGCTGCCTGTAGCCGGTGAGAGACGATCATTATCCACACTGAAACCAGTAACGCACCTTCAAGAGCTTAAAGGCATAACAAATGAACTGGAAGGGTCCTTTCTTAATCCTGGTTATTTTGTTACAGCTTTGTCTGCATACATTAAACATGATATATACTCGGGTCCATGTCTCACAATGTGACACCCAATATGCCTATTCCATCACAGAGATGCCACAGACCACTGTTCTCAGTAGCTTTGTGAATACATATTCATCTTAAGCTCTTGGAAAAGGGCGCTGTCATGCTTAAAAATGTGTCACACAAAGACCACCTATGTCTAAATGCCAAGAAGATAAGATAAAGCAATGCTGACTTAATGTAGTAAAGAGGTGCCCAGCATGCTGAGTGGGATCCGTAAAGTATAGAGGCAGGGTTTTTGTTCTTAGAAGAACATAATTGGCTGACCTGACAATATAACCCAGGCAGTTGAAGAATTGGAGCTAACTAATACCATAAAAAGTAAAGGCAAACAATGTGTCTTCCATTGCTAAAGCACAAAAACAGAAGGAATAAACTGACTAAACCTTCCTTTGTATTATTTATTATTATTTGTTTTAGACTGTTTTTATTTTAATGTCCATAAGGTCTTGTAGCAACCAATGTGATTTACATGTTAAACAACAACTTGTGTAACATGGACAATTACATAGTTTTGCCAAATATGCGTAATTTCACTTTTTTATACCAAGTACCCTGAGCAAACAAAACACATAAAAATGGATTTAATAGATAAGTGTAAATAGATTTAGACAGTAAGGGATTAACGGTGCTTTGAGGTGTGGCCACTTTTTACCGAATGGGGAATTTTTAAAAACTAGAATTGAAAATGTTTTGTTGCAGTTCCCACCAGTTCTGATGCCCGAAGACATCACCTCTCCTTTTTTTTCAAACCTACGAAAGCTCTCATTACTAATATCCTTTCTTCACGTTTTGAGTCTGTAGTTGTCACACTTAAAGCAAAACTAAAGAAGTTTCTGTTTTTGTCGATTTTGGCGGCCACTGTGGACAAAAGCAGTAGTGTTTTACCTGAAGGAATCCTGCATTTTCCATGAGTTTCGAAAATCCTGATCTCCCAGTCCCCTGAAGGTGGATTGAAGTACATTTCTGTTTCCAGTGTCTCTGTGAAGGATGAATAGCGATGAGATAATGAATCTAATAGTGATAAAACAATGTCATATGACGTATGCCTTCAAGTAGTCAGCACATTTGTAGTTGTTTTGTATTGTTCCTGCCATCCTCCTTAAAGCTTCTTAGTGCAGGTTAAAGCGATATAGACCCCCTCGGGCCATGACAGAGGCCGAACTGTTAGTCGACGTACAATCACAAAAGTTATGAAAATATTTTATGACGGTTAAAAAGTTACTCAGTGTTGCTTTTAAAAATAGGGACCCAAAAGAGCAAACTTGATGTTAATCTGAATGCAGAGAATTCAAGGACTAGAACCACAAGACTTAACTTAGAGACCTAACTCAGTCACTGAACCTGAAGATCAGACAAACAGAGGATGTTGAGCCTCGATGTTATGGACGATGGTGAGAGGAACTACATAATTTGTGAGGATTACATTTATCTGTTTGTCCAAACAATGTTACTACATGTCCAAAGTCACATTGCAATGTTTACTATTATGCAACAATGATATTGGTCCAAATACAACACTAAGCATTCTACACAAGCTTCAGCTACACACATGTGGACTAACACGTGTGATTCTGTGTTCATGGATTTTACCTTGCATTGTGACTTCAGTTTATGTTTGTTGATTTTTTTTAATGGTCGTATCTAAAGAATTCCAAGCCGTAGTACCTAGAGGCAATGCTAATTCATATGCCTGCTTGCAATGCAACAAATCTAGAAGCACAATTTATTTACTTTTGTGCTGATTATCTGTACTCGCCCACAAGACTTTGTCTTGTGAAGATTTGCTTTTTAGTAATAAACTTCTTAACTTCATTGTCATGTATCTCATTACATATCCAATTGATTATTCAGTCATTAGTCAATATTCATCACTGGTGAGCAACTCTTATTATGGATGTAATCTCAAATCTCCTCTGGTTTCTTAGTTTCTATAGTTTTAAAATCTGATTTAGCTTAAATTAAACTAAGTTGAGCCGAATAAACTGAAAACTCTGCAGATCGCATCAAGTCATTGACTCTTCCCAGACTGCAGCATTCACTCCTCCTCGACAATGCAGCAGTAGACGATAGACTGCGTTCTATTTTTGAAGTCACAGAGACTCCTTTATACTGATCATGCATGGAGCAACAGTTAAGAGGAAATAAACTTAATGGAAAACAGAACGAGCACCAAAATCTGGCTTAGTTTGAGCGGCCATCTGCCGCTGGAACTTTCAGAAGACGGGAAAAAAAAGACAGATGAATTAATGTAGGTGTACTGTATATGTTAGAACAAAAGAAGAACATTTAAAGCAGAAAAGGGAGAACATTGCGTTTTTGGTAACATTATCCCAGCTGATACCCCCTTTATCAAGAAGGAAAGTTTTGAGGCCAGGCTTAAACTACACAGTGTGTCTCCCTCACACACTACAGCTGAGAACTGTTGTTGCTGTCTTGTCTCTCCATTATGGCTCATAAAAACAAATAAGTTTATTTTTCAATTAAAGAAGGTATTAAAAAAATTATGATATTTGCTACTGCCGTGAATTTTCTGTTTTCTTTTTGTTTTTTGAAGAGAAAAACCGCAACAAAATTGAGATTTTGTATTTCTTTCTAAAATGAAGAGGACTCATTTTGTTCTGAACTGTAAAGATAGAAATACAGATTCGTTTAGCTTTTATTAGCTGACATTTCATTCAGTGCATATTGAAAAAAATCGCTTTAAGTGAAAAGAGTTGGTGACCCCGTTTGAGTGGGACAAACAGTGAGAACAAAATTAGTGGCCCAACATTCATTGGTCATATTCATACTGACATTCTTTGTCATAATAAGCTCAAAAAATCTTTTTTATTCAGTTTAATTTTGTTTGAAAATTGAAAAGACTGGCATTGGGATTGGGATTGGGATTCATCTTTTGTCAGACTTTCAAGATTCCTATATTTTATTTTAGCAGAAGATCCCAGTGATTTGAAACTGGTGGGGTTAAAAACAAATTTTCACTTCCTATAAGCTTTGATGCTTCTACCTTATTTCTAATGTTTTTGGATTATTTATTTTTCCAATTATAGTCATTTTTTCAAATAAATGTTTGGCCTCACACTGCAAAAGAATGATTATTTTAGATTTGAACTCATCTAAGAAAGGTGGAGGTTGGCAATTGCTCAGTCATTTTATTTGACTTTCATAATTGGACTGTTGGGATAGTTTTGGCAGTGCGTTGTTATTGATTTTTACGTAATATGTGAAGAGCCCAAACAGAGTAAATTGGTTTGCATGTTTTTTTCTTCTTTTTTTCAGATGGCTCCCTTGTTGAAGAATAAAGGCCATTCTCTGTTTCCATTAAGATTTCTTCTCTTCACATTCAAGCGGCAGCAGGAATATGATAGGAGCAGTTTTTCAAAAAAATAAATAAATAAATCAATTAGACGTAAAATGCTGCTGCTTTGGTACTAGATGAATTTGCAATATTACCACCTCGAAAGTTAATGCGAGATATGAATTACATAAGAAGTTTCTGAACAAGGTTATCAGTAATGAGGTTTTCAAACAAACAGCTGTGCTCCCTAGGAGTCTGGAAAAGTTGATCATAAAGTTTACAATGTGAGCAAACAGAAAACAGGAGGGGGGGTGTTTGTTTTGCTTTAAAAATGACAAGAGTAGAAAGAAATATAAAAAGCCTCTAAAGTTTTGTGAGCCGTTTTATTATTTTAATATATATATATATATATGTGTGTTTTTAAATTGTCTCTATTACTGTTCCATATTAGCTAAAACATTTTTTTACTCCTTTGCTTAAGACCCAGTTCTCTTTTGTCAGTTGTGTTACTTGTTCATCTTTTGTAACATCCAGGTTTTGTGATAACAACTATAAAAACAGTTTATTAATATTTCAGGCTGCGAAGAAATCAGATTTTTTTTATAGTATAAACAGAAGTTTTCCCAAGATAGATGTGGTGGAGGTTTTTTCATCTATTGATCTATTGTTTAGCTGCGTTGCCCATGGTTTAAGACAGCAGGAATATAGAAATATAAGCAGCTTGTTCGGCAGTTTGTTGGTTTGGAACATACAGGGGGTTTCTAACACAATGCCAGGTGGGAACAACATCGGCAGTGAAGATTTATAAAATATTCACTGCAAGGTAAGACTGATCAGGAGAAATTATGACAGAAAAAGTGTGAGTCATCAGGGAAATTAGTTGGGTCAAAAGGCGTAACAAGCTAAACAAAATGCCTTCCACTTGTCACCTTTTACGAGTGATAGGCTTTAAGAGACAAGTTATACAGAAGATTTATTACTTATCAGTGATCAAAAGAAGTCAACGGTAACTGAAACAAGATTTCAACATCAGACTACAACTTTATGACCCAATCCTATACATGGTGTTGTTGGGAGTGACTGAGGCAAATCCTGGTTGAAGAAATATCATTGGTGATAGGATTTGGGAAATGTTTGACAAATCAGGAGATCTTTGTGAGTTTATGGCATAGGATGAGATGGGATAACACATTTTAAACACTTCAGCTTTCATGCCTCTATAAGGGATTTAGACCTGTTTATGTGAGGACTAGGCTTTTGTAGCCACAGGGAAACCCAGGACTACAGGAGCATTGTTGAAGGGGAAAAATAAAAGAATAAGGTAAATGTGTGATGGTAGATGTGACGAAATGGTAGGCAATGGTTTGATGAGTGAAATTCTCCGGAGACTCAAGATCTAAGATGGAATAAAAATGGAAACGGCAAAGTCTAGACCATGATTTGATATTGGTGGACCAATTCTTTGGTTAAAGTAGAGGGATGACTGCATGTCAAACTGGAGGTTAATATTTAGACGGAGTATATACAAGTAAATCTGGGATACTGACACATCCAAGCTGTGGACCATTGGTGAAAAAAATAAATAAATTGGCCTGCCAATGATGGTATCTACCATCTACTATGATGGTGAGTAATGGTCTCAAGTAGGGTCTGGCTTGTCTTGGTAGGCAAGCTCATTCTTTATTTGATTAATGTTGAAAATTACCTTTCAGGACTGACAGGTTCTAGCTTGACTTCTCTGCAAGCATGTGTAACTAGATTACGAGCCCAGCTAAGCACCTTCTAAATTGTTTGAGTATATATGTTAGAACGGCTCCAAAGTTTTGACGTTTTTTTTCATTGTTAAAGGCCTTAGCTTATTTTAAAGCTCTTTCTCTTGTGGTACATTACAAAAGCTAATGTGCATTTGAGCTGAAATCCTTCCCACTTACCTACCTCCTCTGTGAACAGTTTAGATATGAATGAGTCAGACTCCCGAAATGCTGGAAACCAGGAAACAATGACTTGTACATTGAAGGCAATATAGTGTTGGATGGGGTTTGGACCACACTTTTACATTCTTTCCCTTATGGAAAAGGTAAGACAGGTTTGAATATAGATGTCTGCCAGGTCATGGAAACAGGAGGTGCATCATGAAGGAGCATCCTCGGTTTGGACATGGTCGTTCCATAATTGTATTTTGTGAATCTCAATGGCCATATAGTTTTTTCATAATGTTTTGTTGATAGACCCTAGAGCAGCCAATAATGACACAAAATCAAGGTGGACAAGTGTACTGTTACGGGTAACTTGTTTCAGCAACAGATGGTGATCCGGGAGAAAGTTAAATACATCCACAGAAGTTGAGCTTGGCATTAAGGGGGTGAGAGGGTGGGCTTGAAATTTATGTATTTTCATGACAGATTATGGAATGTTGGAGGGTGGACAGACAGTTCAGCAATTGTAGAAGGTTTAAGGTAAGTTTTTGTCACAGAAAAAGAGTCTCAAGACAGACGTTTTAACGTCGCAGTGCATAAACAAGACGTAAAATAACCATTGTGCATTTGAATCCTGCTCTGGATTACCACAGATAAGAGCCAGCTAGGCCCAAAACACAGTATTAGGGAAATTCACATGTTCATCTTGAAAGTGTTAAAAATATGTTCTACTCATTATAAAAGTGTTTAGACATAACTTAAAGGAACTCAGTGTTTCAGGATGTTTGCCGTTTTCTGGTAGTGTATTCCAGATTAGAGACTCCTAAAACAGATTCTCAATGATTAGTTCTGAAATTAGGGAAACAGAATAGACTTGAACCAGAAGAGTGGTGTGATGATGCGGTTTAACAACCAACAAAAATGTTTTAAAGTCTAGTCTCTGAACTACAGGAAGCCAGCATAGGGATTTATGTGCACTGTAATCCCATTTAAACCTTTAAATCCTTTTACATAAAATATTGTTATTTCTGAATTTAGAATAATATTATTAAAATATTTAATTCAACATGTAAATGTGTAACTATTCTAAAAAATATGTTTTCAAATGCTTATTGTGCATGCAATGTAACTCTAAAAGTTCTAGTATAACTCTAGAGGAATTATTTTGGGGAACTGATGAACTAACTAAAACAAATAAAAAAACTGATCAGCTGTTTCTTGAACATTATTATGCATAATTAACACTAAATGTTTCTGTTTGTGGAATATTTAATACAATATCTATGATCTATTCATTAGCCATGAATAAGGGAAGCCTTATGTTGACCTCTGAGGAACTAACATGAAGGTAGTGATTTTTTTATGTAATCACCTATTTTGTTAAAGGATTTTTTTCAATAATTTTTTTAATCAAAAAAGGCCATATTTGGTTGATCATGACTGGTTTAAAAAAATAAATAAAAAGGGTTAAAGAGGGTGATCTCATTAAACAGGGACTGTGTGACTGTGTGATTAACTAGAGAGAATCTAGAAAAATAACAAGAAAACCTTAAATAATTGATCACAAATGTGAAACAATCCTCCCTCTACCTTGATATTCTGCCTTTCCTAGATGCTGCTTGGGATTAGGGGTGGGGGTGGTTGCATATCTCATGCAGCTAACAGATAAAACATTGCTTAAATTTTATTTTTTAAACAGATCACAGGTGCCAGTCCATCACCAGGCAACACAGAGAAAGGAAGCAAAAAATCACTCTCTCTCACAAACACACAGGTTTTCAAATTATGTAAAGAAATTGGAATACCACGAGCTGAGCAATTTCTAAATGATCAGCTATTACGGTACAACTACATGAGAAATGAAAGGAGAAAAAAGAGGTCATGGGATGTTAATGTGTGATTTCTGGAACTATGAATAATTCCTTTTCCCAGCTTGCTAAAGGAACACTCTGTAAAACACACAACAGCTCTCCAGAGGGAGGCATTACGTTAGGAATTAGGATACTGCCAAAGGCTGTGTGTTAATGGGGGATCGGTATTTGTGTCAGAGCTGCCACCGAAGCAGTTGGAACGTTGACTGTTGGAATACATCGTTCTTGTTTTTTTACATCCTCAACAATGTGCTGCAATGTAGGAATGTGAATTATTGTGCCATCACCAGGGGTTGAAATCCTTTTTAGGAACTGCATGCAATATTCCTCGTGAAAATCTTATTCATTATGCACTATTTGAGATAGAAAGAAAAACAAAGAGCTACATTTTTGTTGTTGATGTTTAATGGATTTCAAGGGGGTGAAAAGCACAGAAGACTTCTGCATTAAACCAAACAGAAACTATTTTTGCTACAGCGTTACTGTAGAGTGAGGGCATTGTGATGGCTGACACCAGGCACTACCAGCAACTATCACAGAGCGAGTCCTGTCTCTGCGAGTTAGTCATAGATATGCAAAGGAGGTGCCTGGAAGAGAAAATAGCTCCCAGTTAAACATCGTTCCCATTTATTTGAACTGAACTGCATAATACAGTTTTCTCCCTCCTTTTGTCTGGAATTTTGTCCTTTTACGATAGGCTTGCAGAAAGAGGGGAGAACTCCACAGATCACGTCGATTCAGCTTCTCCACTGCATCCTACAGAAGTCTGGACTGTCTACAATGATATTCCACTTTGCATTTTGTTTAATTAGTTTGTCACAGATAGAAACACTCATTGACAGCAAACATCTCTCTGGCCTTTACAGAGCTCCAAGCCAATACTTGGCTGTTTGCCACCTAAAGAATTAGCTATGCTGCTAGGTCGTGTCATTTAGAGTGGAAAAACGAGTCCATCTCTTTCCATGCTGACCTTCTGCACAGATAAACTGAATCAAAGAGCACCACCTTTATCAAGGAAAATACTCACAAATGAGGACATTTTTTCATAATAAATAAGGAGTTTGCTATCTTTTTATTTACCAGGACAAAAGTTCTA
>JAVLVB010000555.1:285179-297302 GCA_032876305.1 Orestias chungarensis | reverse complement strand
ACGATAGGAAGCAACGAGGAATCTGCAGAGAAGGGTAAAGGCAAAGCTAGGAGCGAGAAGGAACAACATGGGCAAGGCTAGGAGCAACGAGGAATAGCAGGGGAAAACAACAGACGATCCAGCGGTGAGTGTGTGAATGAATGTGGCTTAAGTAGTGAGAACCGGGGTGTGATTGGTTGAGAAGAGGAGTGAATTATTGTAGACAGCTGTGAATGAAGGCGGAGTGACAAGACACAGGGAGGAAACGGAACCAAACAAAACACACATCATGACATGAAGGAGAGTGTAATAATAATTACAAGAGGTTTGTGAGTAAAGGGAACTGATATCCATTAGTAAAGTTTACTT
This sequence comes from Orestias chungarensis, assembly GCA_032876305.1. Taxonomy (NCBI): domain Eukaryota; kingdom Metazoa; phylum Chordata; class Actinopteri; order Cyprinodontiformes; family Cyprinodontidae; genus Orestias; species Orestias chungarensis. The sequence continues at coordinate 296,954 of JAVLVB010000555.1, read as the reverse complement.
GGTGATCGCCCTTGTAGAATTTACTTGCAATTTCTGAGTGCAGTCGCTTTCCTAAGTTTTCTTAAGTAAGTATTACTCCATTTTTTTTTTTTTTTATCAGTGTACCATGCAGCTCCTTTAGAACGCCTGCAACACAAAGAGGGATAATTACTCACAGGTGAAGTGCATCTACAACAAAGAACACACAGTTGTGCATCAAAAATTTCACAAAGATCCTGACATCAGGGAAACAGAACAAAAGATAATTTTTCTAAATATTGACTTAGAGGGCTGATTAAAAATGATCATATTCAGGTTTGTTGAACTCCCTTTCCACTTCAGTTATTAATTACTTTGTGTTTGTCTATCATATGAAATACAAGTCAAATACAAGTTTGGTGTAAAGTTCAAACTTCATGGGGTAAACCATATTCACAACACAGATCTGAGGAACTGCAACCCCACAAGGCAAGTTACCCAGTCAGACTAACAGGATACTAAAGGCGGAATTTACTAAATACTTTAGAGAGAAATAGAAGTACACATGAGGCTAGGGTTATAAAACTGCCCCAAAGCATGCTCCATTAAATCCTTTATTAAAGGTGAAAAGAATATGACACGGCCACAAAGCTGCCAAGAAAAAGTAAGCCCTCAGTAACTCGTAGACCTGGTGAGGATGCAGATATTCAGATCTGAAAAAACTGCTTTGCCTTTACTGTTAGGAAAAATAGTCCTGATACAGAGACCAGAGATTCTGTCTTTGAAGAATAAAAAATAAAACTGTTAATTGCAAAAGCTCTCCCTCTACTTCGCACGTAATGCAGAGATAGCTACTTATAAATAGTTAAAGCTACATTTTATTTTCATATTCTGCCAGAATCGGCCATTTGAGGACACTCATGGGATGATATGTGTTTTAAGATTGAAATTCTCAATGAGAGTAATGTGCTGATTTGTCATTTAGACATGAGAATACATCCGATTTAAAAAACCCAGTTCACCCAATTTTCTGCACAACTTCAAAACTCATCTTCATCCGTCTTTTCCGTTCCAATCCTCTATATGACTTGTCTGTCCATTTCATCTTTCCTTTCTATCAGCCTTAAGAGCATTTTTATTTCCACTATATTTACCAGAAAGTTTCTAATGTTCAAATAATCATCTTCCTTCAAAATTGTACAGCTCTGTTGTATATTTCCCTTGGAAAGCCGAGGAGGATACGTGACATAAAAATATTACCAACAGAAAACACATCAAGCCTTTGCAGTAACTTAACATATCAAAGAGATTTTTCATACTGCTTAAAATAGTTCTACTTTTCTTTTTGAAAAACCTGTTCAAATCACAAATGAACTAGAACTAAACCACATTTTGGAAACAATGAGCTCAATAATTAAAGTCTCACTTTGCTGCCAGATCTGAAGACGAAAAAAATGCATCAATTGAAGTATGCAAGGCAATTGAAGTAGTCCAAAAGATTTCAATGAGGAGCCCTGACATTAACACATAAACACTTGGCTTTAACACTCCAGAGAACCAGAGTGACAACTGTTTTCCACACATGGAGATGACATGGGGGGGTAATCAACATTCCCAAATGTTACTAGGTGACCAAATTTCATTCAGGACTATTTATAATTCCACAATAATAAAAAGACTAGACCAAAATGAACCATTTAATATTTCCAAAGTAAATCCCATCTGAAACTTACAAATCCCCAAATCTTTTAAAAGACCTGTGGAAACAACATTATGGAAATTGCATGTTCTGTTACACATATAGGTATAAACCTAACACTATAGAAGAACAAAATGATACTCAAACATGTCAAATATGATGACGGTGATGTGCTTGTTTGCAGCTGTTAGTTGTTTTAGTGCCTGCATGACTTGCCATGAATATTAAAACAAGGAATTAAACACTGTAGCTAAAAATCTTAATGTAACCAGACAATAATCCAAAAATCTAAAGCACAACAGTGAGTCTGCCTATCAATGGCTCAAAAGTAGAAATTAGGTTTTGGAATGGTCAAGTCAAAATCAAGACATCAATCCAAAAGCGTTGATTTGGATAAATTAAAATGTGCAAAAAAATCGCCCAGACTAATTTAAACGACTAGGCTTTTATCCAAAAACACAGTATTTTACCAAGCAGTCTTTTGTAGTTCTTAGTGCAAACACCTAAATACAACTGAAATAAGAGACAGCAAACTTTAGAAGCTTGTTTTACCTCAGTAAACCTTGAAGATCAGTAGATAGACTAAACTCCTTTATAGTTATGGTCACACCAGTGCATATGCCTACAACCTACAACCTGCTGATTGCAAGACAACTACTCCACCGGCTTAGCCACAGACGCCCAACTCTGCAAAAAGACAGAAGAAGAAAAATTTACATAAAGCGATTTTTTGCCTTGAACACAAGAGAAAATTGGGCCCAATGACGGAACGTCTTTTGGTTCTTCAGGTAGAATTAGATTTGGACTGCCACAGGACACATGAGCCTGAGGGATAGAATGGGCTGGAAGCTCCGTTCCTGCAGGGATATGGCTCTGTTTTGTTTTATGGCTTCATATCAATGTCATCCTATTCAATAACTTAGGGATGATGCAACTTCAAAGCCTTTCGAATCATCTTCCTTTTGCCTCTGGCTTGCCTAAAATAGAATTACGTCACAATCGAATAACACTTTTATTTTATCCTTTGAAAACATCTTTAATCCTCAGATCTTCACTGTACTGGCAGCGTCTCATGACAGCAGCTTTAGTTAAGCAAATGTTACCTTTGATCAATAAGAAAATATGGTATATCTTACAATGTTTGATTTCAAATATTAAAGATTAACAAAGATCCTCCAGGCTATGATGTAACTAGATTTCTGAATGTGTGTTATTTCCCTTCGACCTTGGTTTGGATAGTAATGGTGAAAAGAACTATCAAAGGACATAATGATCATCGGAAAACTTGCAAATTCATCGCTTTAATTAGAAGGTGTGGGACAACTCCAGCAGAAAACATGAGCCTTTCAAATCTCCTTTTTAAATCCATACCCTGCAATCACAGTGGCTGTTTAAGGTAATTGACCACTACTAAGCAGATTGGCAGGAAAAACTGTCAGCACAGACAATCAATGTGCTCCAATAATGAGTGTTAAGGACACTTGTGCTCCTTTGAGAATTCCTGACGATCCGTTCGCCGCTGCTGAGTTACTTCCCTTTACAGACAATGAAAAATATAAAAAATAAAGTCCTAATTTCAATGACCCATCAATTGTTTTTGGAGGGAATAGGAATGTTTGGAGGAGAATGGATGTGAAAAACTGACATGGTTTTGTTTTAGGCTGTAACCCACAGCAGGAATACAACTCAGGAGACCAGAGAATAAGGTCAGGTATTTTATTGCTAATAATTAATAATGTAATATGAGGAAGGCGTGAGATCGGGTAAGGGGGAACCGACTGCGTGAAGGGTCCAGGAGTGGTGGAGGGAAAGGAACAGGTAAACTGTGAACTACTACTTCATTGTAAATAATTATATTTTTACCTATCCCAGGTTGTCTGTGTTCCTGGTCACATTTGTACTAAATAAATCACATATTCATTCGGGTGTGGAAGATAAGCAAAAGCAAGACTTATGCAATAGTCAAACACTTTTTTTACTGACTACTTACTGCATTATAGAGTGAAACAGTTCTTTTGTCTTTTGTCTCTGACTCTATATCGTCACCTCAAGCCGAGAAGCTCTGTGGTTGTCACTACGGGTTACCTCCAGGTACTCAGACTTCCTACTAATGCTCTTGATGAACCTCGATGCGAAAAGTTCCGGCCAAGACAAAGGAGCCACACAAAATGGAATGAAATGGGTTCTTTTGTACAATGTTGCATCATTTTAAAAGATGTAATCTTAAGTCTACGTTTCTCTGAAAGTTATTTCCTTCCTTTATGTATGTAAGTTTAGCCTTTTCTACTTCAGTCTGACATTTCTTCTTTCTTTCTGCATGAAGAATTCTCGCCCACGAGCGCTGAAAGCTGGAAACGTAGGAAATTAGCTGCACTTATAGAAAGTGCTTTTCAGTAAAGCCCAGTTCTCCAAATTCTGCAAACACAGAGCTGTGTCAAGTCTATTAGTCTCAGATCATCTAACAAGTTTGAGGAAGTGTAACATGTTTAATTACAAAATGCAGGCTTCAAATTATTATTTTGTGTTTGTTTGAAGTAAAGAAAAAAAATGTCCAAACCAACCTGAAACCGTAAATGTTATAAATCATTGAATAACTTGTCATTAACCATGATTTTGCTTTAATGTCCTAAAAAACAAACTGGACTGATTACAAACTGAACTATAAAACAAAGACATCAGGTACAATTATTTTTAACTAAAAGGTAAAAAAAGTAACAAATAAGAACAGTCAAAAATCAAACTATACATCACAAAGTTTAAAAAAATATATATTTAATTTAGATTAATTAATCAAATAAATCCCTGCTCCACCACAGCAGCAGCAAATTATTCAGCAGCCATGAAGGGTGACAAATGCCTGTTGATGAGCCAGACTTTTAACCCAGGTGTGTTGAAGCAGGTTTGCATCTGTAACCAGTGGGGCAGCAGATCTTGAGGAACAGGGTTGGAGAGCCCTGATCTGGAGGGAATGCAGCAGTTCAGAAGATCAATAAGGTGCAAAGCCTGAAAAACAAATAACATAATCCTCGAAGTAAGACTCAAGATTCAAACTGAAAACAAAAAAGGCTTTCAAAGCGTTTATTTTCATTATTAAAGTAAAAATCTTTTTCAGCTTCCTGTTATCTTTACTTTTAATATTGTCTTTGTTGTTTAAATCATTGTAATTATCATCACCATGCTTCCAGAGATTGGACTTCTATTTGCTTTTGTCATTATTATTTAGTTTCCTAGTAACTTGTTATGCTCATTACTTCCATCAAACATATATATGAATCTTTACAAAATGACTACCCATTCAAGTCAAAGTCCTTAGCGGTTTCAGAGCTCTGCAGAAATTGCTTGAACAAATGTAGTTTTCTCCTTTTACTTCTAGCTGTATATTGAATTTTGGGGACAACGGCTGAGGTCACCTAGGGGTGTTATGTGTCCTATCCACCCATGCATAAAGGAATACAGTAGTGAAATAGTCTCACCTGGCTGGATGTTTGTTGATACTGCAAATAACATATGCAGGGTACATAACATTTTATTCACACTGGTTTCTAACAATTGTGGTCCTAATCTAATCATCAGTGAGAGCGATCAATGATCTCCCAACATCTCTACTAGCAGGAACTCACATCAAAAGTTTAATATTGGCATTTTGAAACAGAAAACTGAGTTTTACTTCACACTGAAGTATGTCTTCCTTCTTGTAAGACCTCCTGTTAGAGACACAACCTTTTAACGTTTAATCTCACATTTATGATGTCCTTGGAATCAGCATATGTGGTTGAGGAGAGCGTGAAAAGTGTAGATTTAAAAGATTAAAAAAATTACTCTGAAGTAAGCCCCACCTGTAGTCCTTCCTGTGTAGTTAAGGTCAAAGGTGCTCTACTTTCAAGGTTTTCTTTTGAAAATGTTACAAGAAAAAAGAGCCGCCAAACTAATCTACACTTTTAACAACCAGATGGCAAAGAGGTCTTCTAATGTTGATGGAAAATATTTCTCATACTCCTAAAATAAGAAATCTGTATGGTTTGCTTACATTATCAGGGTCTGATCCTTAACAGACTAATAACTAAGTTCTGTTTGAGCCACATAGCTTAGACCTTAAGTGTTCTAATAATAATAATATTAGGGGTTGTAAAAAGCAAGAACTAAAAACTTTAAATGTATCTCACTTTGGATAATTTTCATCTGTACTCCTTATTTATTCATTAATAAAAATATGCTCTTTTCCAAAAGGATTTTGCTATAAATCTTTTAGAGTTAGGTTTTCAAGTCTTTTATAACATAAAGGTTTGTAAAACCAACTTTTGCATATGCACATAATGAAATTCGTACCCTTTCTATTTTTTAAATAGTTCAAGATCACTCAACATTACTCTGTGTGTTTGTTTGTTCTTGTCTTTCATATACACTAGAGAATGACAATCTATGACTTTAGATTGCAGAAGGTTTTTGTTTAAACTGGTCAGAGGCAAGGCGATTATAAGTTTATTTCACTTTAAAACCTAGACATTTTTAAAGCTGCATTGTTCATAAAAAATTATTAATGCCCATTGTTGTGCATTAATAACAGTGGCTATTTTTTTTTGAAAGCCTTTGTTGAAACACAACAAGGGGAGAAGCTCAGTCATTCGGGAGGGGCTCAGAGAGGAACTGCTGAGTGGAGCCAGTTGAGGTGGCTTCGGCCTCTTGCTAGGATACCTCTGGATGGCTGCTTGGTGAGGTGTACTTGGCTGGAGACCCAGAGAAAGACTCCAGACATGCTGAAGCTATGATGGCGGCTTGGGACATCTTGATAATCCCCCAGAGGAGCTGACCAGAGTGCCTGCGGAGAGGGAAGTCTGGACCTCCTTCCGTAACCTCAACCTGGATTAAGCATAACATTTCAAATGGATAAATAGAGCGACTTTGATTAAAGTGGGTTAAGAAGTCATCTTGAAATAGGAAGGTCACTGATAGGCGTCATGATCCTGGCAGCAAGACTGGTGTTCCATTATGTTTGCACCCAGCCTGCCCTGACCATGCCCACCTACCAGCTCTCATTATTTGCATCTGTTTCCCTGCCTTTATATGCAAACCATCTTCCCCAGTCTAGCTGCCAGATAATTGAAAACTTCATAGTGAATATGAATGTCCAGTGTTTCCTGTTCATGATCTTGTCACTGTTTAAATTATTTTCTCACCTTGCCCCACCAATTGGATACCCCACAACTTCTGAGTGAGTCCACCCCCACATATCCATGGTCTGTTGGTGTTCCACAATGACGTTGAGGATGCAGAGATCTGGTTCTATCTTCTGGGTCGTAGGATAGCTCTCTGATGGGATCCAGATTGACGTACTGTCCTCCCAGAGTCAAACCCAGACGCTATGAGAAGCGAGCAGCTTCCCTTCAATTTTCTTCCGGCCTCCTTTTCATGCCACGGATGAGGCCGTCTATAGCAAAGATTCAGTATCAGCCTGTCACACTATTGCCACTATAAAGCGTCACTGCTGTATAGTCATCACAGCATCAACTCCACAGCCTGCTTTAATTCAACCTACTGCTGCTCAAAATGTTTCACCTCTTGCTGTCCCAGGGTCAGATACTTCAGGTTCTGCCCCGTCATCAGCTGCTGTTGTTGACGCGATCCCATCGCTGCTGGCTGCCGAACCCCAATCAGTTTCAAGTCAGAGAGGAAGATGACACCCAGCTACGAGTCTGTCTATGTCTGCTGCTACTTCGTTGTCAGAGTCTTCAGTTGCTGTTTCTCCCTGTCTTTGCCTGTCACGGATAAAGCCATCAAATCTCACCCCAATGTCACAGCAGTTCCACCAGTATCTGCTGTTTCTCCGCCTGCCGTTTTTAAGGTCCTGGCGCCGTCTCCGCTTTCTACTGTGTCTCCATGTTGTCCAGCTGCAACTCACACAGCGGCTCAAACTCCATCCGGTTCAGAAAGTCTCACCAGTTCTGCCGCAGACTGATTCTCATACAGCTGCTCTGCTGTGTAATTCAGCAAAGCCAAGGTCCTCATCCTCATATCACAGGACACGCTGAAAGAGATGAAAGCAAATTACAGCTGTTTTTTCTGCAGTTTCAGTTCAACGCCACCAGGGGCACCAAACTATAGAGAGAAAGTAGTAATTGTGTCTAGTCTCTCAAACTAAGGTCATGGAGGAGTTTGGGGAGGACTTTATTTACACTCATGAAATTTCTGGAGTACTAAGTCCTCTTCCTGACCCACTTGATCGTTAGTCATGCCATGTTCAGCCTGCTCTACAGTTAAATCACACATTTCTTATCAAAAGGAATTCATCTGTGGAGATTGAAGTTCTGCCTTGACTTCAGGTTTCTGAGTTCCTGAAGGGGGTCCAGCTAGACCCATCTCCAAGTTACTACACTTGAGATTTTGGACGGGGTTCAGGATGACCCACCTCAACCTTTTTTTCCTGGATGAACCATCTCTATTTCTGCTTCCTGTGTCCACGGAGATGGTGGTGCATATCCCATCCCTGGATCAGGATTCCTATGACCCTCAGCGTTGAGTTACAAATCAGAGCTCTTATGGGTTAAACCCTGATCCTAACCCACAGGTCTGCAAGACTCCCGACACAAATCACTTCTTTGGAGACTTTCATGGTTTCTGTTGCAGTTGCTGTCACGTCAACGTCGGAGACTTCTACTGTTCCTGCCATGTTCCTTCCAAGATCTTCACGATTCTTGACATGTCGGTGTCAAAGATCTCCACAGGTACTAATGGTGCATTCGTTTATCCATCCGAGATAAAACGGAGGTTTTTCTTTCTTTCTCGGATGATTCCGAAGAGACCAAGGAAAATTTCCGATTTGGATTTCAAGATAAACAATGGAATTAAGTGAAAATCGCTTGGAGAATAAACAAAACTGAGGAGTTTTAATAACCCATATATATATATATATATATATATATATATATATATATATATATATATATATATATATATATATATATATATATATATATATATATATTTTTTTTTATATATATATATTATTTTATTTATTTTTTATACAACATTATTTACTACTCTGTTATATATAACATAGCACCATAACATATATAATATTATACTGGACTGTTATGAAACTCCGAGGGCTGTGCTAACTGTATCTGTATCTTTTTTTTATGTTTTATTCAGCCACCATTCCATTGCCTTCAGATGCCTCAGTTGTCACAGAGAGTTTTTTAATGGACCACACCTTATTCCTTATTGACCTCATGCGACTGCATTTGGAGGCAGAGGGTAAGGGCCCCCCCTGGTCCCCCTAGGACCTGAACCAGCAGCCGAACCTGGCCAGGAAATCTAAAAAGCTGCTCTGGGATGAGATTGCCAACAAGATGACAATGATAAGGTGTGAAAAAGCTTAAAAAGACCGGGCCGTATACAAATTGTAAATCTTAATCATATTAGATAGTTGATCAAGTGTAAAAAAGTTCTCAAAAGAAAAGGCTATATACATTTAGTGAGAATAGTCAACACCACTCATTCCCATCGTCCAGTCTCGGGCAGCCCTCAGGGTGGTCATCACAGCCATTCGTAACTCAAAGGGCAAAGTTTTGCAAGAAGCATCCAGCCATGATAATCATGGCCACTATATCCATCTTGGTGCTCTGCAGGTCTGTTGGGCAACGGCATTAGCACTTCATCCTGCCAAAAGCCTGTTCAACAATCACCCTACCCCAGCTGATGTGAAAATTTTGCTGGCAGTCAATATCTGTGAGGGTCCCGTTGTCATGCATTTGTGTTTTTATGAAGGGAAAAGCCTGACCAGTGTAGGCACTGTCCCTAAGCAGGCAATAATCCCCCATCTTCTCCTGCCAGTTTGCATAAAATGGGGAGCCCCGCAGCATCCTGGCATCATGCACCCTGCCTGGTGGTCCAGCAAAGATGTCGATGAAACGGCCTTCATCACTGACAATACCCTGGAGGAGGACAAAGTAATAGCACTTTTGGTTAATGTAATCCCCTCCTCTGATGGGTGGTCTCTGGACCCTGATGTGGCATCCATGTATTGGCCCAATGACTCCATCAAGGCCAGAGATGTGCTTAAAGACAGCAGAACACATCCTCTTTTTACACTCTCTTGGCCAAGACACAAAGTGTGGACCAATCCTTGACATGATTGTCAGCACGTGAAGAATGGCTGTGTGTGTCGCTGACTGAGACACATCAAATTTGTAAGAGATCTCTCTGAAGCTGTTCTGGTTGGCCATGTACCAGAGAAACATGAGGACATTTTTGGGAACAGGCAAAGGGGGATGTCCATGGCGGTGTTTGTTATGCAGGCCATCCTCCTCAAGCAGCTGAAGGAGCAGCTGAAACTGAGATCTTTTTATTCGGAAATGACGAGCAAATGTATTTTCATCCATATCCAGCATGATCTCCCACTCCATCCCTGACTTCAGGATGACCTGCATACTGGGATGCTGCACTGCTGTTACCGCAGCACTGCGTGAATGAGAAGAAAAAAAAATAGAGGGAGATGGGGCGCGTTAATAACTCATGTAACGGTATAGTACGGTATGGTACTTTTACAACGGCAAATATGAGACATAATCTTAAATCTTTCAGTACATATAGTAATCTAGTGCAAAATAAGTTCATAGGATTAGCAACACTGCAAGGAGTTCCATGTTAATGTGTGAATGGTAACTGTAAACTGTTTTCCTAGCCTGTAGACACGTAAACACACACATATGTGTGTGTGTGTGATATGTGAAAAATGCAAGCAATTTATCGATGGAAAAGTTACTTTACTTGTTACTTTGTTGCTTGTTATGCTGCGTCCAAGTCGGATGAATAAACGAATGCACCAGTACATTTTAGCCTATTTTCTATTTAACGTTGGCCCTTTAACGTCAATAAAAATACACTGAAATATAAACATACCTTCTGCGTACTTGTGTACTCTTCCTGGAATTCTTCCTGGAGGTTGTTTAGGTGAAACAGAAACTTGTTTTGGAGTGCCTGGTGCTACCGCAATAACAGCTTTCCCGGTGATTTTCATGTCTTCCCACTTGGACGTTGGAAAGTTTAATAAAATGGTCGAAGTGTAAACGTGATATCACATCCAAGATCCGAGTCGGCTCGGAAAGGTTAAACAAACGCAGCATAAGCCTCCACCGCAGGCCTCCACGGTTCGTGCACCTTTTGCCGCAAAACCCCATTGGATTCTGTGTCATCATCGCAGGATCCTTCAGGACCTGCTTCTGCGTGTAGGGCTTCCTGTGGACCAGGAGTTCTGCCAAGCCCCCGTATATTTGTCAGAATTTTTGGATTAAGGATTTGTTAAATAAATCCTCATTTAAGTTATTGGAGCTGTGTTGGCAAAACCCAAAGTTAAGCCCAAATTGCCTGTTGATCCGTGTGTCTGTGTATAAAGACCAAGACACACCACTTTCATCCAACTCTTAATCCCCAATCTGATTCTTTTCCTGACACACAAGCTTCGATTTAAGAGTTCATGAGCTCATTATCAGATGTATGTAAGTAGTCACCTGAGGATATGCTAGTCTGTGAGTGACACAAAACTGCTTCGATTACCTAATCAAGCTAAAAAAGGACTGCCTAATTGATAAACATTACAAAACAGCGCTTTATTATTATTTGGTGTATGTTGCAATCAAATATTCTTTCTTGTAATGAATGTTTTACTTTGCCGCCGTCTCTCTCTTCCTGTGTGACTTATGACATTCCAATTGGTCAAATTGCAGCATAGTTCAGACTAAAACAGATCCAAATTCTAAAACTAAACTACCATTCATTTTTATGGCTCTTAATTTATGAAAACAGCCTCTGACTTAAATTTCTGTCAGACCAAATGCAAATTCGACCACTGCATGTTTGCAAAAACTGGAGATTAATAGATGTCAGTGGTCGCCAAATAAGTAAAACTGTTATACTGAAACTACTTTCAAGAATCAAGAATCAGTTTATTTATATAGCGCCAATTTACAACAGGTGTCGTCTCAAGGCACTTTACAAAAAATCAATTAAAATCAAGGATACATTCTAACAAATCAATTTGAAAAAGTTTCCAATCTAAGGAACCCCAGCAGATTGCATCGAGTCATTGACTTGCAGCATTCACTCCTCTGGAATCAGCATGC
>JAVLVB010000555.1:257615-282274 GCA_032876305.1 Orestias chungarensis | reverse complement strand
AATGGCTTGTGTTGTCGTTGACTTTACAGCAATCCCTCATACTGAGCATGCATGTAGCGACAGTGGAGAGGAAAAACTCCCCTTTAACAGGAAGAAACCTCCAGCAGAACCAGGCTCAGTACAAGCAGCCATCTGCCACGACCGACTGGGGGTTTGAAAATACAGAAAGCTAAATTAGAAGCACAGGATACTGAAATAAAAGAGTTTATAGCAGCAGTTGTAGAACGTCACTGGAAGCATCTCAGCCCATGTTCTCATCCAAGAAGCTGTCTCAGCTAACAGAACGCCAGGCCAGGTGTGGTTACTATGGAGATAAGAACGCTAAGAGAAAACAAAAGGTTAACAAGGTTGAAATAACGGTAACTAAGTAGATTGGACAAAGGAAGAAAGTAGCAGAGAGAGAAGTGGTCAGATTGTCCTCCAGCAGTCTAAGCCTATAGCAGCATAACTTTAGAAAAACTTAAATAACTTAACCCTATAGAGTGAGACATGAAGAAGGTAGAGCAAAGGAGAACCGTCTGTCAAGACTGAGTTCCTCCCCCAACCTGATTAGGCTGTCTTCTCTACCTCTTCCTAACTATAAACTTTATCAAACAGGAAGGTTTTAAGCCTAGATTTGAAACTAGACAGGGTGTCTGCCTCACGGACTAAAGCTGGAAGCTCCTAGAAGGAGCCTGATAACCGAAAGATCTGCCTAACATTGTGCTTTTAGAGATTCTAGGAACCACCAGTAAACCTGCAGTCTGAGAGCGAAGTGCTCTGTTAGGGACATAAGGAGTAATCAGATCTCTGATATACGATGGAGCTTTATTAGTGAGGGCTTTATTGGTCAAAAGAAGAATCTTAAAATGTATTCTAAGTTTGACAGGGAGCCAATGAAGGGAAGCTAAAATAGGGGAGATATGATCTCTCTTTTTAAGCTTCATCAGAACTCTTGCTGCAGCATTTTGAACCAACTGTAGACTTTTAATTGCATTTTGTGAACTTCCTGCTAATAAAGAGTTACAATAGTCCAACCTTGAAGTAACAAATGCATGGACTAGCTTTTCAGCATCTACCCTAGATAGAATATTTCTAATTTTTGCTATATTCCTAAGATGAAAGAAGGAAATCTTGCAGACCTGTTTTATATGAGACTTGAAAGACATTTCCTGATCAAAAATAACACCAAGGTTCTTCACATTGTCACCAGATGCCAACCTGATTCTATCCAGGTCAAGTGGCTGACTAAGCAATTTATTTTTTAGGGGTTCTGGTCCAAAGATAACAACTTCTGTCTTTTCAGAGTTCAAGAGCAGAAAGTTTAATGTCATCCACATTTTTATGTGATCTAGACATGCCTGTAATCTACCAAACTGACTGGATTCATCGGGATTTATAGATAAATACAGTTGTGTATCATCAGCATAACAGTGGAAATTAACACCATGCTTTCTGATGATTTTACCAATAGGGAGCATGTATATAGTAAATAGAATTGGGCCAAGTACAGAACCCTGTGGTACTCCACAAGTAACCTTACAATGCGGAGAGGATTTGTCATTTAAATGATCCCCACAGTGTGTTCGAGCCCCTCAATGAGGATATTGTGATTGACTGTGTCAAAAGCAGCACTGAGATCTAACAAAACTAGAGTAGACACGAGCCCATTGTCTGAGGCCATGAGAATATCATTAGTAACTTTAAGGAGAGCTGTCTCAGTGCTATGATGAGCTCTGAAACCTGACTGAAATTCTTCAAATAGGTCATTATTCATCAAATGCTCTCTCAGTTGATTAGCAATAATTTTTTCAAGGATTTTAGATAAAAAAGGAAGATTACATATGGGTCTGTAATTTATTAAGTTTTCTTGATCAACAGAAGGTTTCTTAAGTAGGGGTTTTATTACAGCTAACAGACATGGATAGACATGTTTATTCCTTTCTTTGATTATACAGTGCATTTACTTTCTGTCAATTGAAACCTGACAAGTTACAAAAAATCTTTTGGTAACCGAATAATTAATTTCACTTTTAGTCACTTTCACAACATTGTAACTCATGTGTGAATTTAGCTACTTTCAGAAAAAGTGATTGCTAAGCAGTAACTAAATATTCAAAGGGCTCTTTCTAGGTAAGAGCTTTGAGAATGATTAATCTTAATATGACAATGCTTTACTGTCTAAATTTAGAGAAACCAATAAGTGGGAGATAATTTATAAAAGCAACCAAAAAAGACATATTTACAAAAAAAATATTTAAAAATCCTGTTTGGGAAAAGTGGAGAGAAAATGTTAACTTTAAAGGATTTTGACAACTACAAAATAAAATGTTCTTACACTGTAAATTTGCCCTCCCTCTAAATTCCTCTTTCAGTTTGAATCTGCATGCTTCCATTTACCTGAAACCTGCTGCTGGTACAACTGAATGTTCCCCACTGTGGGAAATTAAAGCGTAATTCTATTCCATTGTAAAACCCTTTATGGTACCTCAGTGATCAACAACAGCAGCGGGGCAGCTTGCACTGGTTAGCTTTGTTGCTTTAAAATTTAGTAAAAGGCTAAATTCACTGATTATTTTCCTGCTTCATCTCAAAGTTAGGACTGTTTGTGTTTATTAGGCTAATATTTAAACAAGTGTTTTTCTACATTTGGTCCCATCTAGGTAAGCTAAAACGATATGTCAGTGAAATTTACACATATACTTTTAATTCAGGATGTTTTCTAGCTATGGAGAAAATGAGATATTGTTTCAGGACAAATGGCTATGAAAGTAGAATGTTTTTTTTAAAAGTTGTCTTCTGTCTTACTCCTTCACCCCAGCTCAGAGGTTAACTTAGACAAACTAGAGACATCGAGTGGGTAAGGTGAACAATTTGGCAGTAAACTGATCCACTTACATTCTTAACTTCAGAACCGCTATAACCGCACATGCTGTGTCAACCCTGACAGTATCCTGACAGCTAAACTGACAATCACACCTTCCAAAACTAAATCGGGACTGCTATCAGAACCCTGGGGACTGGTCATATAACACATTTTTTTAAATTAATTTAAACTAGTCAAAGTTCTGCAAAGCAAATCAAAAACAGCATAATCTAATTCAAAATGTTTTATTTGATTCAGAGCAATTGAACAATCAGAACCGTCTAGAAATGCCTGGGACTCAAGACTTAGAATTATAACAAAGCCCATATCCAAACCAGAGATATAGGTTACAGGGAAAAGCTTAGGAGTGGCTCTCTCTGTGTTTATCCTCCAGGCCTATTAGGTTCAGGCAGTTTCTTTACCACCTCATCTTTAGAATGATGTGCCACACCAAGAATTGTGCAAGTATTTCATCTACTTTCTCAACAAGAAAAACTGAAAACATTCACCCACGTTCAGATCTGTGTATCCACAACCACTTCCCTCATCATCGGCGCTCTCTTCATCGAGTGTGACGAGGACTTGGCTCTCCTAAGAGCTGTGAGGTTGGCTGTCCACACACTTTCATTTGGGAAGTGGTAGGACTTTAGGACATATCCAGGTCGATTGGAAAGTCTGAGCCAGCTGAAGAAGCACATTCATGTGTAACGAGCACAGTGGTTTTATTAGCATTAGCAGGAAGATCATCAGCAGGACTTGGTCCATCTGCAGGGAGTAGACCATCTGGATCACCCACAGGCAGCGGTACCTCCGTATCATCTGAAGTGGATGGACAAGTGGATCCAGGCTGCAGCTCAGGGTTTGTATGATCTGACAACATGGATGGCGGAAATGCTTCCTTAGGGAAAATGTCTCTGTTGTTTGGAGAGAAAAAAACTCAGTGGACTTTAAGACATCATTCACACGTCACACTGCAATCTGGAAGGTAGAGACTGATTTACCCGGGTTTGATTTCATCCAACCATCAAGTGCTCTGTCAAACGACGCGATGGGATGTTTTGGATGGAAAAATGAATAAAAAAATTACTTTCTTTAGAACTTGTAGCATCAGCGCAGCTAGCATGTGGCATCCTTCCGTGAAAGGAAGATGCTAAAGAACGGTCCACACAAGGTCTTTCTGGACAGACCTACCATGTTAGCGGAGTTTAAGCCTTCCAGCAGAAATAATCAGGGTTGAGGGTTAATTCTGAAGTACTGCTGTCAGAGGAAATGCAACTATTTTGGAAAGAGAAAAAAATCTAATTTCTCCACTTGGATCTGCATGACTCATCACCGCAGGACAAAGTTAACTCAAGCTAATCGTTCTTCTGGAAATTATTCCCGTCTCACCGTTTTGCTTCCGTTTCATTCTGAAAAGTAAAAGCTAACAGCTAAACGCACTGTAAACCCGAATGTTCATAATAAGTAATTGTGTTAAGTGGTGTTGTACTTAAAAAGTACTTAAAAGTTGTACTTGCTTCAAGATGTTGAGTGCCAGGAGCAATTTCCTTTTTTTGAGTTGATTTAACTTGAAATGTTTGAATAATATAAACATTTTACATTTCATGTACCCGTTACTTAAAATGATTAACTGAATTGAATTAACTTAAATGAGTTACTGAAAACTTCACATATCAAACATGAATTTATATTTTATTTTGAAAGAAAAAATAAATAAATCAATGTAGGGACGAATTAAGAATAAATGAATTGCATTAAATATATTTTTATATGTTAAATATCACACACATACACACACATACACACATACACACACACACACACACACACACACACACACACACACACACACACACACCCACACACACACACACGCACACAGGCACACATGTTTATATATGTTTATTTGTTTTTATTTTCATTGTTAATAGTTTGCATGTTAAAATGTTGGCTGGTTAATAAATTACTTTTAAATTGAAAAAATAACTCACTGGCACCTGAACTGCTGACGTATTTTATTTTGTAGTATTTGCGTCACTTCCCCTTCAGGCAGAAAGACTGGAAACGAGGAAAAGAGCGGGAAACATCGGCAAAGGGTAACTCAGCTCTGCTCTGCTTTGTGAATGTAAGTAGTCAACATAAAACTTCCATGAATGTTTGTTTCTGGAGGTTCAATTTGTTTTTCAGACGGACAAAGTGAGTCGAATTTGAAATTTCAAACGGTTAACAGTTAGGTTAGCAAGCTAGCAAACTCATTCTGCCAGCTAGCTGTTTAGTAAACATGGGCATGCTGAAGTACTTTTTAAAAGGCAACTCACTGATCCCAAGTAGCGGTGAATAGTTAGGTATCATATACGACTCAATAAAAACTAGAAATGTGTGGTGGAGCTGTGACAGTGTTGTGAGTGAAAGCAGAAGCTAACTTCACGTTGTGCCTTGGGCTACGTAAAAAACAACTCTCTGCAAATTAAATTAGCTTCTTAAATAAAATAAAAAATACATATTATTTTGTTTGTTTAGTTATTGCTATGATAAGAATTAATGGATGCTACGAGCCCGACTTTACCCAACTTTGACTTATTTGTGAAATAAAATGCTTTGAATAGTCTAACAGACATACTGCACATCTACTTAGTTTTGATCTGTTTGTGTATATTGTTGTACACTGTTAGTATGATGGGTATGATCGTTTGAAATCATGACACCTGTAATACAATATTCTTTGTGTGTTTTCAAATTACTGGAACAATAATGACTTGCCACTGTACAGCTTTTACCGCTAGAACATTTATTTAAACATTGCAGACTGCAACACACCCTCGTATTTAAAATTAGCCCTCCGCCATGCCTTCATGATGATTGCATATGCACATTTCCGACAAAAGAAGCTCGAATCTGACAATGGATGGAAAGGTTGGTAGAACAGCATCATGTTTAAAATGTGCAATTACACGACCAAGATGAGGAGGGCTGGATGTCAGGAGGTCGCTGTTATTACTGGGAAAGGAAGTGGAAAAAAACCTGAGAATGAACCTTCACACATCAACATCAAAAACTTTCTGTCTAACTTTGCTCAAGGCTGTTGATAGGTAGTCTGAGGTAATAGTAGTAAACACTTTATTCTGTTTTTATTCTTGCTAAACAAATTTAATAAATAAACTAATTTAGGTTACTGTTTATATCTTTGTTATTACCTGCCACATTGTGTGTATTGCCTAATTTCATTCATCTTTAAATAAATATGCACGTACATGCAACGGATAACCAACTAACAGAACTAACTGAGCTGGATCGCCACACTCTTCGTCTGACATTATTTGGACAGAAAGCTAAAAGCCAAAACTGGAAAGACTGCAGATGTTTATGCAGAAACGTTCAAAGTTCATGATACACAGGTAATTATGCATTTCACAGGTAGAGTCTTAGTGTATTGATGGGAGTTTGATGCTTCATATAAACTTTTGAAATCCACAATTGCACAAGTCAGCTGGTTATTCGTGGGTTTATGTGCAGATATTGGTAATTAATTCATTTATAATTACTTGGAGCCGTTTGGCATTGGGTTTGATTGGTAAACTTGTCACTATTGTCACTATTTTAATCATTTTAGGAATGACATGATGTCCACACATGGTGTACCACTCTTCTCCACGCCCTTCCTGTGTATCTATGCGAGGAAGTCTCTGGATTTTTCAGAACATTTGTGGTAAGTAACCAATTCTTATTTTCATTCTATTTTCAACACACTGGAATTCCGTATATTTACCAGTGTTTTAACTACAAATCTCTGCCAAGGTTTCTAAGTGTGAATTGTAATTTTGAGCCCATTAAGGCATCAAAAAAATCAATCGCAAAGAAAATCAAGTGGGGTTCCATTAGCCTGTGAAATACATAAAAGTCATCTAACTTTCTCAGCAACTAGATGACAACACAGCAGAATAAACTGGAGTTTTTCAGACTTGGGTACTATTGTTGTCTATGTGACGTCCAACTGTAATCAAAATTGCCACAGCCAGTTTCTGTAAATGTAATAAGTAAATGATTTCCATTTAAAATTTTAAGGATGCTAAGGATGAGCCAGACCTGGGGATGCACCAGTAGTCCTCCTTAGAACCGTCAGTGATGATGCCACAAGCCCACTTCACTACCACTCAGCTAGAGTTTCTTGTCGTCCTAGAGGGTGATGTGGTCGTCAGTCTGCCCAGGCTTGCTGATGCCTTTGTGGTAATCTTCTACCTAATCTTCGCACTACGGCTCAGATATCCCCAAGGACGGACAAACACTTTTGAGTTAACGCAAAAAATCTTGTTTGGTCTTGATGACTCTAAACTTTCACCCAAACTGCAGATGTTTAAAAATGATGTTATGTTGTGTCTCTAACTCAAGCTCTAAAAAGCAGTGGTGGGTTCAATATTATTTTGTTTGTTTCATTTTGTGGTGAAAGGGACAGGAGTGGGCAAATCTCTCTAAAGTCAAATTTGTGTTCAGGACCCAAGACTTGCTTATGCACCCCTTGTAATGTTTTATTAACTGTTTATAAGCTATTTGTGACATGAAGATTTTTTTCTTAGTACTAGTATAAACAAAATAGTAAACTTGTTGATTTATTGATTTATTTGTGTTTTTGATTTTTATTTTCAGATGTTTGTTTGCAAAAAGGCTTGTTTCTACTAAACATCTTAATACAAAAAAAATATATGTATACTTTTAATTTTATGGTGTGTTTTTATTATTGGACTTTTAAAACAAGAGTTCTTATTATTTTTAAGGCAATCTGTTGCCACACATTTTTGGCAGTAAATGGTTTTGAGCTGTAACCGGTCTATGGTTTTGAGTTGTGGGTAATTAAACCATTTATTGAAGAAACTAAAAATGCTAAGTTCTTGAAACATAAATATCTTGACTTTTCATGCTTGAAATTATTAAGTTTTCTTGAGTTATTGCAATGAGACAGATGAATAAAATATTCTGAGCAGCAGAAATATAACATTTTTGAATTGGCTTAATTAGTAAATCTGATATAATGATAATATAAAATTACGCTTAACATGAACTCAAAATATTTATGTAGTGATATACTCAAAATTTTTAGTTTATGAACTTAAAAAAAGTAAGGCAATTGATTGGTTTACTTTTTGAAAGTTCTGCTTACTTATTCGGGTACAGTGTTCACACACACACGCCTACACATCTTGAAGTGCACATACGGCCCTGAGTTCCTGCTCGACATCAACAGAACCTAATTTTTAAAGTTAAATCCCGAAAACAAAGAAGCGCTACGGGTCTGCGGTCTGCTCAAGAGAACGGCATCATCTCCGACCCCCACCCCTGCATCTCGCCTACAGCGGACGTGCCACAAGCGGCGTGAAAGAAAGCAGAAACGGGGCAAGCGCGGTGGTATCCGCAACAGGCTAGCGGCTAGCCCACACAAACCGGCCATCCCCACCATGGTTTTGGCTAACGTACGCTCTTTGGACAACAAACTGGACTATATACGCCTACTACGGACAACTCAGAAGTCTGTGGGGGACTGTTGTGTTTTTGTGTTTACGGAAACATGGCTTAATAACAACGTTCCGGACCACGCTATTCAGCTAGAGCGGCTAACATGCTATTGGGCGGACAGACCTCTCGTTGAGGGAGGTAAGACCCGCGGTGGCTGGCTCTGTGTTTACATCAATAATGCCTGGTGTCGCGACGCTGTTGTGGTTTGCACACACTGTTCACCGGTAGCGGAGTTTATGGTTATTAAGTGCCGTCCATTCTATCTACCGCGTGAATTTACAGCCGTTATGATTGCCGCTGTTTATATTCCTCCGAGCTCCATAACAACAGGAGTGAGGCACTAAACAAACAGTACCAGCACAACAGTGAGCAGCATACAGCCCGCCCTGATGCTTTTCTCGTCTTAGCTGGGGACTTCAACCATGCAGACCCAAAGAGTGTGTTTCCCAAAATATACCAACACATAAACTTTCCAACACGAGGTAACAACACACTGGACCATGTTTATACTACCCAGAAGGGAGCCTACAAAGCCATCCCCCTCCCCCACCTCGGTGCCTCTGACCACATCACTGTTATGCTAATGCCAGTCTACAGACCACTGGTTACCAAAGTTACCAAACCATTTCGCAAACAAATACGAGTGTGGCCAGAAGGGTCTTCAGAAGCACTTCAGGGCTGCTTTAACACCACAGACTGGAATATGTTTAAACAAGCTGCCACCTACAACAACACCACTGATCTTCCAGAATACACAGATACTGTCTGCAGCTACGTCACCAAGTGTGTTGATGATGTAACTGACCTCAAGACCATCACCGTTCGGGCTAATCAGAAGCCATGGTTGACAGGGGAGATTTTCAGGCTCCTGAAAGATAGAAATGCTGCCTTCAGAGCTGGAGACCAAGAGGGGCTAAGGAGAACTAGAAAGAACCTTTCCCATGGCATCAGAAAGGCCAAGAGGCAGTACTCCAGGAGAATAGCAGATTGCTTCCGCAACAGCAGAGATACGCGGAACCTGTGGCGGGGGATTCAGACCATCACGTCTTCTTCGCTCGATTTGAAGCATCCAACAGCACGCCTGCAATGAAATCTACACCCCCTTCGGACGACCTGGTGCTGAAACTGTCTCCGGACAGCGTGAGAAGATCATTCAGAAGGATCAACGCATGTAAAGCTCCTGGTCCTGACAACATTCCTGGTTGTGTGCTAAGGGACTGTGCTGGGGAACGTGCAGACGTCTTTTCAGACATCTTTAACATCTCGCTTTGTCAGGCTGTTGTTCCTACATGCTTTAAAGCCACCACCATTATCCCTGTCCCGAAGAAGGCGTCGCCCTCCTGTTTTAATGACTAACGCCCAGTTGCACTTACCCCCATTCTCATGAAGTGTTTTGAACGGCTAGTCATGCAACACATCAAATCGGTCCTTCCCCCCTCCTTGGACCCTTTTCAGTTTGCATATCGGTCAAATCGATCGACCGATGATGCCATTTCCACTGTCCTCCACTCGGCCCTTACTCACCTGGACTCTAAAAACTCGTATGTACGAATGCTATTTATAGACTTCAACTCTGCATTCAATAGATCATCCCCCAACAGCTCATTCTCAAACTCGACAGGCTGGGCTGAACACCTCACTGTGCAACCGGCTGTTAGATTTCCTGACTGGAAGACCACAGGCAGTACGGGTCGGCAGCAACACATCCAACTCCATCACTCTGAACACGGGGGCTCCCCAAGGATGTGTGCTGAGCCCTCTCCTATTCACTCTGCTGACCCAGGACTGCACACCGTTGCACAGCTCCAACTTCTTCGTTAAGTTCGCGGATGACACGACTGTGGTGGGTCTCATAAATAACAATGACGAGACAAACTACTGGAGTGCGGTGAGTCGCCTGTCCCAGTGGTGCATACACAACAATCTCTCATTAAACATTGAAAAAACGAAAGAGATTGTTGTGGATTTCAGGAAATCATGCACACAACATGCTCCTTTGACCATCAACGGTTCTGCTATGGAGAGGGTGAGCAGCACCAATTTCTTGGGTGTGCACATCACTGAGGACCTCTCCTGGACTAATAACACAACATCTCTAGCCAGGAGTGGTCATCAGCGTCTCTACTTCCTCCGTAAGCTGAGAAGAGAAAGAGCTCCAGCCCCCATCATGTGCACCTTTTACAGAGGTACCATCGAGAGTTTCCTGACCAGCTGTATCAAGGTATGGTACGGTGTCTGCACCGCGTCCTGCCGCAAGACCCACTAACGCATCGTGAGGGCAGCTGAGAAGATCATTGGCTACTCTCTTCCCACCCTTCACGAACTTCACAACACCCGCCTCACCCGAAAAGCCCTCTGCATGGCAGGTGAATCCATCCACCCACTACATAGCTTCTTCAGTCTGCTACCATCAGGAAGGAGACTGCTGATTCTCCGGGCCAAGACCAGCCGACTGAGGGACAGCACTATCCACCAGGCGGTCAGGATCCTCAACTCGCTTCCTGTTCTGCCCCCCCTCTTACGAACCCTACCCCCCCCTTAACAATACAAAAAAAACTGCACTGCACTGCCACTTTTAAATGCTTAAGTTTTAATATTGGGACTTCTATTTTAAATTTATAAGTATATATATTTGTGCTTCAGAGTGTGTGTTTATTCTCATTTTATTCTTATTCTATTTTTATATTCTTTTATTCTAGGTTATTGCTAATTAATGTGTAATGTTGCACCATGGTTCAGAGAGTAACACAATTTCAATCCTCTGTATGTCCTGTACATATTGCAGTTTTGACAATAAAGCAACTTTGACTTAAGTGGAATATAATTGAAAAACAAAACCATCTTTATAACTGAAATTACAGGGAAAGGGTCACCTGCCAGAGTGAGTTCTTTTCAGCTACTTCTCCATTTGGCCACAGGGGGTCACCAGTGGTCTTCCTCTGCTAGAGCTCTTTCCACCCCAGGTGAGCCCGGTTGGCGATGATGAGCTGAGCCAGTGTAAGAGGAGTGGTGGATAAGCTACTCGACACCTGAGTGTTTGTTTACTCCCGGTAAAACCAGTGTCAGTGCCAGTTTCTAGTTGCTCGTAGTATTTTTGAATGTTTCTTGATTTTGCTTCTTGTTGCCTTTTTCTAGTGTAGAGTTATATTCATTTGTTACTTTGTTTTTCCCCCATGCCTTTAACCTCCCTTGTGCTCACTTCAGTGTACCGTCATCTCCAGTGCTCAAACTTTTCTCAAGATCCATCTCTGGTTGCTCACCTCCATATGGTCTCTCCGCTCCTCTTGGCTCAGCTCGGTCTGCCCGCTCCAGCATAGTTCCATCTGCCGCACACACCCCCTGGACAACTTCTCCACCATCGCTGCTGAAAACAACTCACCACTCTCTCCTCCCTGGCAAAAACTATTAACTCCACACCAGTAAGATAATTACGTTTATTCTCCCTCAACCGATTGCTTCAACTGTCCTTTCCTGTCCTCACCCTCAGAGGTCTCCGGTCTTCCAAGTCGTTGATGTTCCCAGTCTCCTGCCATTTCCCGCTGCCCCACTGTCTCCCGTTCCTCACTCACATTGCCGTTGCCCGTTGCCCGTTGCTATCCGTTGCCGGATCCCTTTCCCTCACAATCCAAAATAAAGATCGTTATAATTTATCTCCTGAGAGTTATCTGTTCATGTGGGTCAGAAGCCTAAACACAACGACAGAACACTCAGGCCAAGCGGACCCACAAGAGGCTCTCAGGAGGGTTATAACGGATCAGTCAGCCATGCTTCATTCACACGAGTCCGTCCTCCGATCGTTATCCGAACAGCAAGCCACAACAAACCAAACCCTGGATCAAATAACTCACCTCCTTCAGAATCTAGCCCCAAAACTCTCCGAGTTGATTCCTCCTCCATATGAGGGCGCTACTGATTCACTCCCTCCGTCACCGCCACTTCCGCATTCTGAACTTCTGGTTCCGGTTCACAGAGGGGTTCCACTTCCGGTTCCAGAGAGATATTCAGGAAATGCTGGCGGCTGCGAGGGCTTTATGATGCAGTGTTTGTTGGTTTTTTCCCATTCTCCATTTCTCAATTATGACGCCAAGATAGCCTTTGTTATCGGTCAGTTGTTCGGTACAGCGCTAAAATGGGGTGAATCTCGTTTTCATAGATATCCCGAGTTTAGTTTGTCCTTCCACGACTTTAGGGATGAGTTCATGATGGTTTTTGGTCATGAGACCGATTATTTAACAGTTTCCCGTAAGATACAGAAAGTAAAACAGGGTTCTAGAACGATAGCAGAATTCGCCATAGAATTTAGAACCCTGGCGGCCCGGTTAGAATGGGACCCTCGTGCGTTAAAGAACGCGTTTTTCTACGCGTTAAATGAGCACCTGCAGTATGAACTCGCCTTATTTGATGAGCCTCCCATGCTAGATGAGTTTATTGCTCTGGCTGGCCGAGTGTACGGCCGTCTGAGAGAAACGGACCGTTTAAGGGAAAACCACAGAATTTCTGTCAGCCAGTCCTCCGCAGTCGCACTCCTCCCAAGGCTGTTCCAGAACCCCGCAGATCGTCGCCCCCGGGACCGGAACCCATGCAGGTCGGGCAAACCAGAATAACCCCGGAAGAACAGCAACGGAGGATGCAGTTCAAAGAGTGCTTATACTGTGGTACCCGGGGTCATTACATTGCCAACTGTCCTAACCTCAGGAAGGAGAAGCTTCCCCGAGAGGGTCCGCCTGTAAACACTAGGCAACAGGCGTACCTTAACACCCATCCTAGTCAGTCTTGTCTTCTCCTCCCTTCCACTTTAATTCACAATAGTAAATCATTAAAATTTTCTGCTTTAATCGATTCCGGTTATGTAGAACAGTTGCAATTACCTATTTCACCACTGGACACCCTGCTTCAGGTTGCCGCTCTAGACGGAAGATCATTACCACAGATTACCCACATCACCAGTCCCCTTGAATTAGTTATCTCCGGTAACCAAAAAGAGCATAAATCAATTTTTGTTTTTTCTTCCTCTCAGCCCCATATCGTTCTCGGATTTGACTGACTTCAGAACCATAGCCCCACCATAAACTGGTCAGATTTCTCCATTTCTTCCTGGTCATCTAACTGCCTCTCCTCTTGTCTCCAGACCGCCGTTCCTCCTAGCCCGCCCCAGCAGTACATCTCAATCGATTCCCAAGATCTCAGCAATGTTCCCGAGGAGTATCTTGAGCTTAAGCAGGCCTTCAACAAAAGTAAGGCCTGCTCCCTACCCCCTCATAGACCATATGACTGCGCCATTGACCTTTTGCCTGGAGCCATACTACATCTCTCACAAGGAGCGGGAATCGATGGAGACCTACATAAATGAGTCCCTCGCCGCTGGCATTATCAGGTCCTCCTCTTCTCCCATCGAGGCGGGCTTTTTCTTCGTCTCCAAAAAAGATGGTTCGCTCCGACCTTGTATTGACTTTTTAAAAACAAATAACCGTTACCTCTCATAACCGCTGCTTTCGAGTCCCTTCACAAAGCCACCGTATTCACCAAATTAGACCTCCGCAACGCCAACCATCTAGTTCTTATTCGCCAGGGGGATGAGTGGAAGACAGCCTTCAAAACTCCCATCGGTCATTTTCAGTATTTAGTTATGCCTTTAGGTTTATGCAATGCTCCATCCGTTTTCCAAGCCCTCATAAATTACGTTCTCCGTGACTTCTTAAATGTTTTTGTTTTTGTCTACCTTGATGATATTCCTATTTTTTCCAAAAACCTCACTGAACACCGATCCTACGTCCGTCTAGTTCTCCAACGTCTTCTCCAGGACCGTCTCTTCATCAAGGCAGAGAAATGTGAGTTTCCCAAGACATCCATCACATTTCTCAGCTACATCTTTGAGGGCGGGCAGATCCGAGCAGACCCCACCAAGGTTCTCGCAGTCACAGAATGGCCCACTCCAGAATCAAGACGACAACTACAACGTTTCTTATGTTTTACCAATTTCTATCGCCGCTTCATAAAGAATTATAGTCAGACCATTTCCCAACTCACAGCCCTAACCTCTGTCAAAAAGACCTTAATCTGGACTCCCGAAGCAGAACAAGCTTTCCAACAACTTAAGACCCTTTTCTCTCGAGCCCCTGTTCTAGTACAACCCGATTCGTCCCGCCAGTTCACCTTGGAGGTCGATGCCTCCGACCAGGGGGTTGGAGCCATCCTCTCCCAGAGATCGGAGGAGTATGTTCAAGCCTGTCCCATCTGTTCAAGAAATAAATCCGGCAACAAACCTCCTTCGGGCCTTCTGCAGCCCTTCGAGATCCCCAAATGTCCCTGGTCCCACATCGCTACAGACTTCATCCCTTGCTTCCTCCCGCTCAGGGTATGACCACCACTCTCACTATTGTTGACCGTTTTTCTAAAACGTGCCACCTTATTCCACTACGCAGGTTACCCACTGCCTTTCAGACTGCCCGACTCTTGGTTAAACATGTCTTCCGGCTCCATGGCATACCCGTCAATATCCTGTCTGACCATGGCCCCCAGTTCGCTTCTCAAGTCTGGAAACATTTCTGTGCAGCTCTGGGGGCCAAGACCAGTCTCACATCTGGTTACCACCCCCAGTCTAACGGTCAGACAGAGCGACTTAACCAGGAGGTCGAGGCAGCCCTCCGGTGTCTTACTTCCACCCACCAGAACGACTGGAACTGGCACCTTCCCTGGATTGAGTATGCCCACAATTCTCACGTCTCTGCTGCCACTGGTTTGTCCCCCTTCAAGATCTCTTTAGGGTACCAGCCACAACTGTTCCCAGCCGACGAGAGGGATATCTCGGTGACCTCCGTTCACCATCACATCCGCCGCATCCGCAAAATCTGGAGGGAGACCCTCGCAGGCCTTCAACGATCCTCTGCCCTGAATAAGAAGTATGCTGACTGGAGACGCACTCCGGCTTCCGTCTACTCTCCCGGTCAGCAGGTATGGCTGTCGTCCCGAGATATCCCCCTGAAGTCTGTCTCCCGCAAGCTCTCACCTCGCTTCATTGGCCCGTACACCATTGAGTCCATCATCAATCCGTCCACTCTTCGTCTCCGGCTACTATCCTCTCTCAGAATCCATCCCACTTTCCACATGTCTCAGATAAAACCGGCTCGAACCAGTACTTTGTGCCCTCCAGCCGAAGCCCCTCCACCCGCCCGTATCATTGATGGGCAACCGGCTTATGATGTCCGGAGGATCGTGGCTGTCCGTCGACGAGGTTGAGGTCACCAATACCTCGTCGATTGGGGGGGCTACGGTCCCGAGGAGCGTAGCTGGGTGCCCCGCTCCTTCATCCTCGACCTTTGACTTTGAGGTATCCTCCTCATCTTCTGGACCGCCATGTGGCGGTCCTTGAGGGGGAGGGGGGTACTGCCGGATCCCTTTCCCTCACAATCCAAAATAAAGATCATTATAATTTATCTCCTGAGAGTTCTCTGTTCATGTGGATCAGAAGCCTAAACACCATAACATCACCAGTAGCAAGCTAGTCAACAGAGCAACCAATAACAAAGAAAGTTCAAATAATGTAAAAACAAACAAGCAAAATATAAAATAATGTCTGGTACATAAACTTAACGTATGGAAATCTGGCTCTTTCAGCTTGAACCAAATTATATATAAATCATAAACCTTCAAAAATATACTCTGAGTTTGGGAAAATGTATTTGCATGTTAAATTTTGTATATGATATACTTATTTTTGAAGCAATACTTATTAGTAATGTACCTAAACGAATAAAGAAAATGGCATAATCCCAACCTGACCTGTCGACTCATTTTTTTCTTAGTGACAGGAAGTGAAATAATGAACACTTTATATCCATCTAAACAGAATAAATAGGCTGCAGCCAAAAGTAAGAGGCTGTACTTTTGCCTTGGAGACGTCTGAAAATAAATGACTCATCAGAGCGATCCGTGGCTGTTGATGCTTTTTATGGAACTGAGTATGAATGGTCGGAGTCAGAGTGCGAGAAAAGTGTGTGTTGGATACTCTGAACACCAGGGCACTGAATCTCATCAGTTTACATCATAACGTGCCCTGAAAACATCAACCTATGCTTCTAACCTGGCCGTTTCATATGTAGTGAAAAGGCCCATCGGAGCCTGGATGATACACTGACATTAATGAGATGAAACATCAGGTCTTGTCTGCTGTACCAGAAATAACCACGAGATAAGCAACGCATTCAAGTCGAAAAAGTCCTCTGCGACATTTTCCATTCATGTGTTTGTATACCTTTGGTTTTACATCAGTAAATGATTTTCTTTCATCCAGAACCATGTTAAAATGACTGTCCTGACCTAAAAGTGAGGTTTATGTTTTTTCTTGCTGATTGATGTAAGGCTTTATTTAAGAGCATCATTATGACTCACACTTTAAAACATATACTGTAGAGCATGGGGGGGGGGTGGAATACGTCGATCACAAACTTAGAATCAGGGGATAACAATTGTATTACCTTCATTTGAATTCATGTCGTAAAGTGAACATTTATGGTGAGTTGATCATAAGTTATAAGGTTTTTTTTTTAGTTCCAAATATTTTTTCCCCCCAACCATTTATTCCCTAATTTAGCTCAGTAGCATCCTTTCAATGCTGCAATGCTTCTCTATTTTATAGGTTTTCTGCAACTGAGTAATAATGTAGAAGTTCTAGTGGGTAATTGAAATTGTGCACACAGAAAAGTGCTGACAACAACGTCATGTAGCCTGTGAGGGAAAAGCTGTGTGGAACGTTTTTTGAACTTTTAACCAATAAATATGAAATGTAATTACAAACATGTTGTAATGACTGCGTTTTAATTTTCTTACAAACCTTGTTCGGATTTTTGTTAGAATTGCATGGTCCCCACTGTCAACATTTAACCATTTTTTCCATTTATTTTTCCACCATTTACATCTGACCACAGTAACATTTGTGATAATATTCCTCAATAATTCTTGGGAGGTAAACAGGATTCCATTACTCCAGGTAAAGGGTCGTTTCCCCTTGGAGCAAATTAGGAAAAAAATTCATGCTCACTTTTTGAGAATCTAAAAGGATTATATAAGATTTTAGCAATTTGGAACATGTCATCTAACAATTACTCTTCCGTCAGATGTTTAAATTCAACCGCTGTACTGCAGACAGCTACAACGTATAATGACTGAGGAATCTTGGATAGTAAGATTTAAAACCAAATTGCATTTTCTGTTTTTAAATGAATAAAATATTTTCATTGAATTAAACGTAATGGCTTGATCGGACACAGTTAGGGAATTTTATTGTTTGTAGTGTTTTAGTTAGTCCATCCATCAGTGGTAGAAAAACATTGCAGCTTGCCTATATTAAAGGTTGCCAAGGTAAAAAAAATAGTGAGCAATTGTTTGATGAAGTTGAAAATACAATTTAGTAATTTATAGTCTTTTATTTTGTACTTACTAGTTTTAAAATGTATGTAGTTATGGGAATAACATAGATCATGTCAATTGGTCTGACCCCATGTACAAATTTTGGAGACCATAAATGAAAGATAAGAAACATAAGTTTCCTGACCCACATTTAATAACGGAGAAACTAGTTCATCCGTTCGCTCCACTGGTTTGTGTTGTGGAACTCCCATTTAAAGTTTGCAGGGAGACCAAAGGCTATCTGTTCACACCCTGAAGGGAACAACACAGAGGAAAGCAGGAAAATCACTATATAGGTTAAACACAACTGTTGCCTGGTGACAGATGGACATGCTTTAAGCAGCCCTAATAAGTTGAGTACCTAAGCTCTACAAGATAGCATCTATAAATGTGGAACATATTTTATTTTGTAGGGAGTATATCAGGGAGTTAAGAGTTTATGAGTACCCAAGTTAAATTCCTTGTATGCTTTATAAACACTAGATTCGAAAAAAGTAATTTTTGTCCTGCTAGAACAACCTGTCAGTTATTTTTGAACATAAAACAGGAGACAGGGACAAGCCTTGTTTTGTTTAGTAATGGTATAACAGTCAAGTGACAGGATAGTGTAGTGAGCAATGCCAGATAAATATGAGAGTCCAATAACTCAGAAGATTGTCTTTAAACAACAAAAACAAATGTTTTAAAATAAGAGACTCAATTACCCTTCTTAACAAATGGATAAACTACACAAAATTAAAGGAAATTAAATTCTAAGTCTCCAACAAAATATTTGATCAAGAGCAGTTTTTTAATTTAAGGGAGAAACAGTTTTATTGTGTGTGGGTGTGTGTGTGTTTTATCCAAGCGCAGTGCCTTTTTTCTCGCTGAAAAATCCCCGTCCTTGTACTGAACGAGACCTTGGCACTGTGCAAATATTGTTTTCTTCAACAAAAAATTGTGTTTGCAGAGTCCAGCACAATGTTGTTTGTACAAATGTATTTTCTCTTCAATTTGAACTCTTGTCCTTGTACTCTCACATGTTCATGACAACTCAATCAGGTTTCTAGCAAAGAAAATGCACTGAAAATTTTATTTTTTATGTGTTTTTACAAACAGAATAGCTTCTCAAGTTTAAAATGGGTTTTAAAGAATCATCAGATTACATTTAATAACTTTAATATCACATGGCTGCAAACTTGGATTTAGTTTTAATGGTTTACGAAAGAAAAGATGATACAGTTGAATTCAATCAGTGCCAATAAAAAGTTATTTATCCCCTTGGATGTTTTTTATTCCCTTTACAAACCAATCACCATCGACAAACTTTGGCTTGTACAACACCAGTGTTTAATGTCAATGCAAAATTATGACAATTACATAAAGTTATGTAGTACAATATAGAGGATGGCTTATATAGTCACCCCCTGATTAGTGACCAACATAATTCAATAGATTTCTAACCAATTGGTGCTAGTAGTCTCACAATAAGTGGAAAGGAGATCACCTGAGTTCAGGAACTGTATCTGGAAGCTCTGTTCAATTGCTACAGCACCTCTGGTTACCCTTAAGGCTTAAATACTAAAAGAGCACTCCAAGCTAATCGGGTAAAGGTTATTTAAAATGTCATAGGAAGAAAAAAAAATCTGGCTTAAAGGAGTTAAAATTTACAGTTCAGTAAAATTCATCATAAAAAATAAAGATAATCTACTAACATCAGATAATCCTAAACTGCTGATTTAGGCTCCAAGTAGCACAATAGCGACAAAGGTTACTAGGTCACAAAGGCTACGTTGAAGAAGTTATCCGTTTCAGCAGCTAAGATTGGAGAGACCCTGTATTAAAGAACTGTTACCTGGGATCTTTCACCAGTCAAAGCTTTTTTGAATAGTCACAATAAGTAAGCGAATGTTGAGAAAATTGTGTATTAAGGCTGGACTAGACTTTAACACAGTTCCTTGCTTTGATGGAGGTTTTTGACAATCAGACAAGACACTATGTTTGTTGGACATCAAAACCTGCACATTACCACAAACATATCATCCCCTCTGTAAAGTGTGAATGTCTTTATCCCCAAGAAGGCTTGTGATGAATGAAGGTAAAATGAAGGCATCAAAATATTGGGAAATCCTGCATAATGTTTAGATTTCATCTGACAGAGAAGTACGGCTTGAAAGAACATTTATGTTCCCCCAAGACAAGAATCTGAAGCGTTGGGCTAAGGTAATGGACAGCAATGGGTGAAGACGATCCTGCATGGATGGGATGGCAAAGGTGCATGGAATGGTTGTTTACAGCTTGGATGAAGCTTCGGGTGTGAAATATGAGCAGCAAAAAGTTGTGGGTAGAGACCCAGACAAAGACGGTGGAGAAGGAAATCAAAAGGATTCCAAGGACAATCATGGACTTATTTGATGGTGTGTGTGGCCAGAAGCACCAAGAAGGAAACTCTTTTTCTTGGTATTCTTTTTATTTCCTGCAGAAGGACAATATTTTGACTTATAATCCCTCTGTTTCCTCATCTTCACCTCTGCTCCTGAACATCCAACATGCGGTGTTAACATAGGGAATTCTAGCCAACCCAACAGGACAAATAGCGCCAAAAACATCCAACCAAAAACATCTTTTAAACTTATATTGATTGCTAAAACAACACAAAGATGGCTTAGTAACATAAAGTATGAGCCAGAGAACAATACACACAGAGGATTTTAACAGACATTACTACATTTTTAAATAAAATAATAACATAAGAGCACTGCATTTTTCCACACTTACCCTCAACAACACAGAAGCATAACTCTGAGTGCAGACGTAGGAGGCTAGAGAAGCCCGTGAGGGACACAAATGGCAAATTTCCACATAAAATAAACGAAATAATGGTGAATGAAGATAACTGAGATACAATAAAAAATACTCAAAATAATCATAACATAATAAATACAATGTTCACATGCAAATTGAAAATAATAATTAACTCTGTTAAACATTGAATATGCACAAAGAGCAGCTCAAAATTGCCACTTAGAGGAAAAACTCATTCACTGGATGTCTGTTGACCAGCTTCTGTTATACTGTCAGTGATAACAGTGGAATGCTTTTATACTGGGAGCGTGAGAGACGGGACGATGGGAAGAACTGATTGCTAAATGGGTGCAGCTGTGAGAAATAATAGGGAGGCAGTCTGAGGGATAGAGAGAGAGAGAGAGAAAGCGAGAGAGAGAGAGAGCGAGAGAGAGAGAGAGAGCCAGAGAGAGAGAGAGAGGGATTTAAAGTTGGGAAGGGGGTGAGATGAAGATCACAGGGAGGGGGAATGACACAAAACAATGAAACTAAAAGGACAACATAACATAACAAAACTAAACATAATAAAATAACTAAGAATAACAAGAAAAACTAAAAAAGGAACAACCCAGAGCCTATGAGACCATGACAATTATATGAAAGGCTTTTTTTTTTCTTAAGTGGACGCTGTTTTTCTTTTTTTTGTCATGGAGACCAAAACTAATACCATACATTTATTAACTATAAAAAATTTTATTCTTAATTTTCATTGATTTGAGATTAAAACAGAGACTAGTTCCAACTCCTGGTGACTAACATGGTTAGAACCCCCCCCAAAAAATAATTACAGTAAGTATAGAATACTTGAAGCTTTTATGCCTTTTGTGGATTACTTCTTTTACAACATAATTTCTTCTCCCTTCTGCTTAGTTATTTTTATTCATTATATGTATAAAATAGTTTATAGCACCACCTTTTGTTCAATTTGGTATATTTTCTGTGAATGACAAAGTAAAGATGTTCTAGCCTCTCTTATGTCATCTGAGTGGCTCCTCAGGGGACAAATGTCTCGTCCCTTCAAGGTTTTTACATTATGAAATTACAATGAACCCAAAGGCATGCAAAACTCTCTAGAGGGATGAGGAGCTTGTGCAAGTTGAAGTGTAATCTTAATGCTAATTGTCACATAGATGCTTCAGTAGCCTGATTAGCAAGTGGCTCTTCTGTTGAGGCCGAGTGCATCTCCAGACTGATTGGATCTCACAGGAGGTGACTGCGTCCTGAGATCCTGCGGCCACCATCAACGATGCTTTGATGGCTCTTTGTTGCAGACATCAAGGGAATGTTATGCATACCTAAAGATCAAAATGATTCTTGAATGATATAAATCATTTTGAGTTTCATTTAAGATTAAAGCAGCTTTGTAGTGGTTGGCAGGAGATTGGAAAGAGCAGACTTTCTACTGTTAGCGGCCTGAAACCTGGTCACAAACCGTAACGTTTGACACTTTCAACATCATACAGTGCTGTTGAGTTACAACTCTTTGCTAAAGTACTCCAACAAGACAACGGTACCCAATTACTTTCACAAATACTCAACACATACAATTTTGATTGCATGATTTTATATGGACAGAACTATATTAATAAAGTTTGATTGATGGATTATTGATGGTATTTTGTTTTTATCTCAGTATGATTCCTGGTTTTGTTTGAAGATTACAGTGGTTTATACGACACCATTACAGAAAAACTGCATCATGAAGACTAAGGTGTATCGCAAAATATATGGTTTTAAAGTAAGTTAAGGCAAGATATATATATATATATATAGTTTTAATATACACTACGATTTAAAGTGAGTTGTTTAGCTATTGAAAAGCTCACTACAATTTAATTCCAATTGTAAATTTCTGGCAAAACTTATGAAAACAAGAATCAAGAAAATTATGAAAACAAGTTCTATGCATTGTTTTTTGTGTGTGTTGTGTTAACATAACAGACTGCATAGAAACTTAAGAAAAGCTTTGCACACACAAACTATACAGATAAAGCAACAATTATTACGCCCCTTCTGTATTTGGCAACATTGAAGATAGTCAGTTGGAAAAAAAAAACACGTAGGGGTTTTTCTTGATATATTTGTCTTTTTGTATGAAAAAAATAACTGCTCACTCTCTGATTCCACAACTTCGTTGCTGAATTGCATTTTTTAGATCCTCGCATTCATCTTTGAGGAACGCAAAACAAGAACCACTCCACAAAGGTTAACATGCTGGTTGTAATGCTCATTAAAATACTTATGAACATGGAACTGCTTTTGCCCTAAAAAACCCTTAAAAGACTGCATATCTATATAGCAGTTTTAAAGATAAATAAGAAACAAGTGTGTTCACAAGATGTTATGCTGCTGGGTGTAGGAGTCAAGTTATTTAGATAAAATAAAGCATTTAAAAACATAAAAACAGGATACTCAGCGAGTTTTGCTGTTGAAGTTCACCCACCAATCGTTAAACACACTACTAGAAAAGGCAACAGCTACTTTAGAGTGTGTGTGTTGGTTGGTTGATGATCCGACTGGCGTGCATATATACACTTGTTTAGATCATCTTTAAAACTATTTGATTTCCGCCTTCAGTAGCAAAAATGGAAATCAAAACTGATCTGTTTGCGATACAACATATGTGTTCTAAGACCCCTTTTCCGCCAAGCTGGTTCCAGTGCTGGTTCAGTGCTAGAGCCAAAGTTAGCACCGTTTCTTTGTTTTTTCACTGACCAAACTGGTTCCAAACTGATTCCAAACTGGTGCTTAGCTGGCCCCACCTCTTTCTGGGGTCATAGGAAAGAACCGGTTCAACGTAATGACGTCATGGACTGGGGGCGGGGCTAAGGAACAACTAATAGCCGGTAAACAGGAAAAGAGCGTCAGTTATTAAACAACACTGGAGTTGCTTTTGTGACAAAGAAATAAATTGAACCTGAAGTCAAAGCAGCAATGGTCAGTGGAGGAGACAAACTCCACTGAAGTGCAAAAAAAACTTGAGGGGGCTTCAAGGACCACACCTGTGTTCCAATACATCCAGTGTGAGATGGCTGCAGGAGAGTCTTAGCGCAGTGGGGAGAAAATTATTTCCAAGCTTAAAAAGTGTTGTGGAATTGTGGTGGTTTGATTTGGCGCTAAATCTAATGGGTAATGGTGACGTACGCATACGCCTGGAGCGACGTAATAACGTAGCTTACTGGCTAGCACCATTGCGTGGAAAAACAAACGGTTCTTTGTCGGTTCGCACTTCAGAACTTCCAAAGTAGAGCTTCTTCTTCTGTATTTTTTGAAGCAATGTGTTTGTCACTTCTTTCCTTCTAAAGGAAGTCTTGCACATGCAAAAAGCGACAACTGTCCCTTTAGTGAGCTCCTTCTGGCACATTGCAGGAGCAAGCATCATTGCACCCACCAAATGGCTGCCACAAAAGATTACGGATTATTCACACATGCGTAAACAAGTCAAAGCATCTTTTCAGGCATCTTTCTGATGAATGCATGATGTTATAACATGATATGAAGCTCAGAAGTATATTTTTTTAATAACCCACCAGTTAATGGAACTCTTTGATGTTGTTGGCTCTAAGATAACATTTTGAATCTACCCTCTGGCCCACAAAAAAAGTAGTTGAAGAAAATTTTAGAATCAGTTTCAAGAATCAGTTTATTTATATAGCACCAATTTACAACAGAATTCGTCTCAAGGCACTTTAGAAGAAAATCAACTAAAATCATAGATACATCATAAACAAATCAATTTGAAAAACTTTCCAATCTAAGGAACCCCAGCAGATTGCATCGAGTCATTGACTTGCAGCATTCACTCCTCTGGAATCAGCAGACCAAAAAAATGGCTTGTGTTGTTGTTGACTTTACAGCAATCCCTAATACTGAGCATGCATGTAGCGACAGTGAAGAGGACCAGGATCAGTACAAACAGCCATCTGCCATGACCGACTCGAGGTTTGAGGAGACAAAAAACTAAACTAGATGCAAAGGAAACTGAAAAAAAGAGTTTATAGCAGCAGTTGTAGAACGTCACTGAAAGGATCTCAGCTCATGTTCTCATCCAAGAAGCTGTCTCAGCTAACAGTACGCCTGC
>JAVLVB010000555.1:244567-257515 GCA_032876305.1 Orestias chungarensis | reverse complement strand
CACTAAGAGAAAACAAAAGGTTAACAAGGTTGAAATAACGGTAACTAAGTAGATTGGACAAAGGAAGAAAGTAGCAGAGAGAGAAGTGGTCAGATTGTCCTCCAGCAGTCTAAGCCTATAGCAGCAGAACTATAGAAAAACTTAAATAACTTAACCCTATAGAGTGAGACATGAAGAAGGTAGAGCAAAGGAGAACCGTTTGTCAAGACTGAGTTCCTCCCCCAACCGGATTAGGCTGTCTTCTCTACCTCTTCCTAATAATAAAATTGATCAAAAAGGAAGATTTTAAGCCTAGATTTAAAACTAGAGCATTGTTGCGTTCAAGTGCAAGTCTACGATCAAACAATAAAGAGACAGAGACGGAGTATCTCTGATGTGATGCAAAACATTTTTGGGCAAAACGGAGACAGGTCCGAACTCACCCCAAACCAACCGCCATCATTCCCAGATCCTGTCTGAGAGCTTTTTTCACACACTGCTTGCTACATACCTTCCCCCCTCCCCCATTGGGTGCCTGGTTGCAAGGTCACCAAATCATAAAACTTCTCTGGAAGGGCTTACCAAAGAAACACACTAATCTGTAGCAGCTGATTTTTGCAATGATCAAGAGCAGTGATTAAGTTACAAAGTGCATTCCTGTAAATTAATTAACAAATGATTTAATATAATATAAAAGCATAACAGCATACAAGAAGATCATCATAATTTTTTTATTTCCTACTAAGATGACTATCTCCTGGATGTATACTCTCATGTACATTCCACATCTGGTGTTCCTCAGGAAGGATTTGACAGGTTTCCAGGGACTGACACTGACAGCACTATCAGTCTAAATCAATGCATATCAATGCAAAGCAAGTATATATGAGTTTTAATAATTAAGTAAAAATAAAGTTCAATAGTAGCAACAGCAGATTTTTAGCATTAGGTCAGCATCACGATCCTCTGTTGATCACCAATTACAATCCGAAAGCCAATCTCTCCATCAATGACTGATGCCTGGCTACCGACCTGAGCGAGTTCTGCCAAAGAAATAGTCCTGCAACAATCCCCCACAACAGCTCCAGCCATGGAACTTAACCTTCAGTGCCCCCACCCGCTCTGTGACGCCACTTACTGTCAATGAAAAGGACGTTGATGAACTATTCAGGAGAGAGAGCCGCCAAAATGCTTCTGGACCCGATTCTGTCCAGCTAGCCAGCTTGAAGCACTACGCTGAATCAACCACAACTATTCAGCATGCTTGGACATGGGTCGCATATGGCTGAAATATTGGATGAGTTGCATTTTTCTGCTGTGTGAATGCAGCCTAAGCTTCATCGGCAGTAATGTCGTATAAACAACAGATGCAGGATTTTCCTTTTTTGTATAGTTTTGACATACTGTATATTAAAGGACAGTAAATTGATGTTTTTTTTCCAAGAAATCTAAAAATAATATATCAGATAATACTATTATATAGTGTTAATCAACACTAATGACATTATGAAAACAGCAGTTTCACCACATGCTTTGCAGTTTTCCTTTACTGCCACAGTCGGAGGGGAATGTTCAAGTTTTCATGGTTTGCCACAAGCTACTGACAGCCATTGCTTTGCATGCTGAAGCTGGAATAAGGCGTGAAAATTTTTATTCAGCTCCGGTCTTCTTAAATCTCTGAAGATGAGAGGCTGTAATGAAGTCCATAAGGACCAGTATTTATATTATAGTAGCAATAAAAGGCACACTGACTGAACATAAGCTTTAAAACCAACATTATAGTCTATTGTGTTTTCTTATCTTTTTTTCTGCTAAAGAAGATGCTCTCTATCAAACTATGTGATAGTAAGAGTGATCTAGAGTTACACTTACTTAGTTGCTTTTTAACATATTATTTCCATCAGCCTACTCCGTTACCAGGGAATGAGTATTTAGCAATGTAGTGCAGAGCACACGTTAAAGTTCAAATCGTGACACAATGTGCAGGTAAGATCTAAAGCGACCTTAAACTGGTTGGTCTAAAGCATTTCAGCAAGTACACAAATTCTGAGACCTAGAGGCACAACTTTCAGATGTAGAACAGGATCTGAAATAGAAAATGTTTTGGAGGATATGTACTTGTTGGTGTCACAGGTGAAAACGCAGACAAGTTTGAGATTATAAAAATGTTGGAGTACTTCTGATAACATTTGTTATAACTAAGGTAGATTGTACAACATGTTGAAGTGCTAAACAGATCACCACACCCTGTAAGTGTGAAGAATTATGGTTCTTGAAGTTATTACATTCTGAAAAAAAATTGCTGTGACATTACAGTTTCGGGTGAGTAAACTACGAAATGTTTAATTTTAAAATTACATTTTTTGATAGAAAATTGATTTAGTTGCTTACCACTTCTGACAGTCAGATACAATCTGACATATCTGTTCAGACTGCATACGCTTTAAAAACTCATATGTGTCTGAGTTATTATTGCTGACGGAAATGTCACAATCCAGATTTTTTACTTATTTGTTTCACTGTTTGGAATTGAGCCTGGATATGGCGTCACATATGGGTAAACATGAATAAAATTATATTTCATTGAACTCAATTGAGAAAATTTCACTGAAAATGTAAAAACTATATATTGTTGGAACCTGCCATGGTAAACTGAACCTACACAAAAATGGAAGCTGGAATATTAACTGTTTATCCTATTATTCATAATATTCCAATTGGGATGTTCAAAGAATGCATATTCATTCCATTTAGGTGTTTATTCCGATTACCTCTGTCCATGTAAGCTGTTGAGGTCCCTCCAGCTTATTCACAGTGGTAGTATTTAATTATTATTATTATTAGTTTTTTACACGGTACGCCCAAAACATACAGTCGAGTTGGGGCTGCTGGATGGTTGAGCGTCAACCAATCAGAGGCAGAGCATTTGGTGTGAACACAGAACACAACCCTTACCCGGACAAAAGCTATGACGGCCTTAATCTTTTGTCAATGGAACCAACACATAGAAGAGGAGAACAAAAAGTGTTATGCTAATAGAGCTGTTCAAAGTCCACTTTTTTGCTTTTTCAGTTCGTGTTGCTTTGTAAAAGTACAAATTTGAGAGTGTGCAAAAAGCATGATCTCAGCCGTGCATCTCCCTGACGCTTGAATTAGCGGTGGACCTGTTTCAGCATGAACAATGTTGAATCCATTACCACAAGAGAGAACTGGAACTGTGTCTCAGCATGGGAGTGTGTTATTTTATTTTGATGTCTGTACCAAAGAGTCATCCCATTTTCCCAGACAGGATGAAGGCTGTACAATATCTAAAATGGAGGAGAAAAAAAATAATGGGATGCCTTTTTCTATCTTTTGTCATGAGTAAAAGCAAGCTGATAAAAGACTCCATTTACTTTGAGGTCACATATAGCTCAGGCCGTCCTTGAAAATGAGACTTACGTATAACCAGTCATTTAGCGGTTTTATGGGATTTCTCACTTCTTGCAGGATTTAGGCTCTGGCAAGTCAAAATTACACGATTTGTTTAAGTCGGTCCAATTTCATCAAACATTTTTTTATTGCACATCTGCAAGAGAAGTTAAAAAGAATATACCTTTACAATGTTATGTATAAAGTTCAGTTTTTTTGCTTCTGCCATGTGGATTAAATTGAAGTGAATAGTTATTTAGTAAAGATCCAGGGGTAAAAAAAGGCCAACAACTTAACTGCTGATAGCTGATTGATGTGGCGGCAACATTTAATCTTGTTCTTAAATCTTGAGCTGACTTGCACAGATATTAAAAGAAACACCTGATCTGTGTTTGATTGCTTATTTTTTTGGAAGTGAATTTATAAAAGCAGAATTTACGTGGTTCAATTTTATATCCATAATCAAGCATAGGGAGACATCCCTATTGAAGGAGTTCCATGTAGCTTCATAGGAAATAATTTTACATTTCTATATTAGTTAAAGCATTTTATTATTATTAATGCTATTTCTTTTAACTTCAACATTTTGTAATAATTGTAAGAAATACAGCTTTATGAGTGTGACTGTAAACCTTCTGCTTCTGTCGTATTATTAGTTAAACATTTTTCTACCCAGAAATAATTAAAATATCTATAATATAATGTCTGATGAATAAATCTTCCTGTGTTCCGCCGTCAGAGCGAGGAAATAAAATAAAAGCAGACTTGAAAAACTTCTCACTCTTTAAACATTATAGTCCAAGGTCTTTTGAGAATGTTTCAGGTCCTCTATTCACTTGTGCTTTTGAACAATATTCCTTTCTATTTTCTATTTTAAATAGTTAAAAGAGACTTTTATTTATATTCATCTATTAATTTAGGGAAGTTGTTTTTTGAAATCTGAATTCTGTACCACAAACCACTACAGATCACCCAGGGCCACTAATGAAAAAGTCCTACAAGGATTCAGTGAATGCACACGAATGCAAATGTTGAAGGAGCGAGGCCCCCGGTGTTATAAATCAAGCACTGACCCCAACCTGTTTCAAGGAAAAACTAGTTATGCAGATGAGAGTTCGCACACCTTGATTCAGACAGCTTAGATGATGCGGGGAGGAGGAAAAAATGGCCTTTCATCCTCTGAATAGCTGTTTTTCTTGCTCCTTTCTCTTGCTTTACATTGAATGTTTGAGGAGACTTAAATATAATTTCTTTGGTCCACCAAAGAAGAATTTTCTGCAAATAATTTAGAGTAACAGATGAAACTGTGAATCAGACAGAGAGGTTCTTTGTTAGAAGGTTTTCACATCTTCTGGTAAATACAGTATAAACTCAATTTACCACAAGTCGTAAGTAATTATACTAGAACGTTTTAACGTCTTTTAACGAGCTTTAAACTAACATGGTTGAACTATTCGAGTCATAGCTGAGCACAAATCTTCCTAAACAGTTGTTGGTTAGCAAAGAGTAGCTGCTGATTATAAAAACATGTCAGCTCTCGTGTTAGTTTTCATCCCTTTATTAAAGATAGATATTTCATGAAGGTTTTAGTCGTAAAAGCTGATCCTGTCTCTGCTTGTACTGTATAAAAACAAAGCTCACTTACCAAAAGCACTTTAGATAAATGAGAAGGTATCAATGTTTGAGTCAGGAAGACGTGTCTAATTCAGTAAGCTCTTCATTAAGACGAAATCCCACCATCTGCTCTCCCTCATCATCAAAAGCACCACATCACAGATGTGGAGTTCATGGCTCCTTAAGATGCTGTCATCAGCACTCTCATGTATTAGAAACAATGTCAAGGTCAATGATGCTCACCTGGTCTGAACGTAATCACGTTTGGATTGATTCTAACTCCTCTGAATTAGACTTTTGATTGACTGGATGTAGTTTTGTGCTTTCACAGCAAAAATAAAACAAAAAACGTTTCGTGTCAAATTTCCCCACTTAGCCTGAGCCTCCATGTTCTCCAGCTCCTCTTATTATATTGTGTTTATTTCAAGACACAGTTCCAATAAACTTTAGGTTGAACCAGGGCCTTTAAAAGACAAAGACCCAAATAACTAAAACAGAAATCTGTACCATAAGCTTAATGTTCCGTTTAAACCTGAAAACAGACATTTAATCTTACTGCTTATTGATTAATAAAGTTAATTCTTTTAGAATGTTTATTTATCCCTTTTGAAATAGACAGATCTAGGCAATAATAGAAAATAAAGCCAACTAACCGTAGGTGTAGTTCTGCAGTGCTTGTTGCGCAAGAATATTATGTTCATGTATTTAGCAACTTTACTAATTATGATTTAAGTTGTCAGCACAACAAATCCAAAGTTCTTCTTTTATAAGTGGCTTTATTAAAGCAGAATGTAGGTTGTTATATGTATATTCCATAATGAGACAGTCCAGAACCGTAGACTCTAGAGATGTTGCTCTATCTTGCTTTGGTAAACTCTTCTTTGTTACAGGATGCTACCTGTAGGCAAGTCTTTCTCCACACTTTCTTTCCATTACTAAGATGA
Organism: Orestias chungarensis; assembly: GCA_032876305.1. Classification (NCBI taxonomy): domain Eukaryota; kingdom Metazoa; phylum Chordata; class Actinopteri; order Cyprinodontiformes; family Cyprinodontidae; genus Orestias; species Orestias chungarensis. The sequence goes on along the minus strand of JAVLVB010000555.1, from coordinate 251,567 downwards.
AAAGCCATCAATAATCGTGACTGTATGCTATTAATGCTGCTGGCTCTCTAAAAAATAGACATAGCTCTGATAAATTAGAGAAACGAGCGACATACTCATACATGTCATTTCTTAGATCCAACAGGATAATGGACTCTGAGTTTGGTTTAAAATCCAAATCTGTTACTGGCGCGTAATCTAATGTCCAAACATGACAAAATAACCTCTGTTTCTCTTTGCTGCTGCATTGCAAACATAAAAAATAAAACAACAACCCAAGAGTCTTCTTATTCCTAACAATTTATTTCATTACTACAAATTCACAAAAATCACATTAAGCTACTGTTCAAGAAAACAACAAAACAAGCGTTTGAGTTATTAGATTTCAGATTCACAATACTGATGAAACAAGTACAGTGAACCCTCGTTTTTCACGGGGGTTACGTTCCAAAAAGAACCCGGGATAAGCGAAATCCGTGAAACCTTTCTTTTTTTTAATTTTACAATTAATTTACAATGAAATACTCCATAATACATTTAAAACCAAAGAACAAAACCTTTTTACAGGCCCGAGCATTTGTTTAACAAATAAAACTACTGTATAAACTTTTTATTTTACAAATCACTACTGTACTGTAAAATCATAATTTTAATCATCAATACGAACTGAAGGCTTCAGATTGAGATCAGCACCCCCCCACCGCGACCTGAGTCATGGATTAGAACGACAGAAAATGAAAAATGATTATGAACAAAAATACAAAGTAGAGTAGGGCAAATACTGCCTTATGTATTCCACTGCTCTCCTGACTGAGCCGCTGCATCCTGACTCCGCTCTGTAGCGTTTAATTCTTCCAAAGCCCGCGGTGCAGGTGTGTCTTTTCTAGAGAAGAACATAGTAATCGGTAGTTGTTGTCACTCTTTTCTCTTCTGGGGGAAAATATTTAAACCGACATGCCACCAATTTGCAAACTTAAATTTGACAAGCTGTTTTACGTACGTGTACATATTAAACCGCAACGTTATTGACACACAGGTAGAGAAGAAGCTGAGAGACTGTTTAGCCAATCAGAATGCAGAACACAATGCATGATGCAAATCCGTGAAGCAGGGAGACCGTGAAAGGTGAACCGCCTTATGGCCAGGGTTCACTGTACTCCAAATCAGTCCCTACACTTACTTCCTCAAAGCACAGTCCAAGCAGTGATGAGATCTGCCAGCGACTAATTCAAAGCTAGACAAGCTGATCTGTGAAAGGTTCAGTTTATGTTCATCAGTTTATCTAACGAGTATTAAAAAAAACAATACACGTGTGGATGTTTTGGGTTTGTTGTAAAATCGCAAAATGGGGATTGAAATACAAAGTTTTTAAGACCGATGAAAGTTTCACTTTCACTGAACAAAGGTCACTTAAGTGTGAAGGGCGCCAGTTTCGACACGGCGAGGTTTGAAAACGCTCACTGCAACCGAAAACGTGAATCTTTATTTACATAGTCCCAATTTATGTTCATAGTCAGTATTATTTTATTTCCATTTGATGTTCCTAAAAGCTTTTTTTATATTTAAAAAGGGAGAAAATCTGTTTTCATAGTTATGACAGGGATGTTCATTAGTCAAATAATGACCTAATACAGCTTCTAAAGCTTTATATTAATGAAAAAAGATGACAATTAGGTAGTGGAGTTTCAGTTACTGTAATTGTTCCAGGAATGTGTCTTATTTTACACTAAAACGTGATTTACCAGGATAAAAGAATGCCTACTGCAGTCTTTGTTTTCAGGAAGCTTAATTTGTTGGGTCTACAGGAGTCAGCTAAATAAACTCTAACAGTGTTTGATGGCTGAAAGTGAAAAATTAACACGTTAACACAGACATTGATTCTCTTGATTATCAAAAAAAAAGTGTAAAAAAAAAAACCAACAACAACAACAGAGCAGAAGGTTTCATTTTTATTTATCAGTTGTTTTAATGTACCAAGATCATTGTATTAAAAGATAAAGTTGCACATTGACATTTGTTGTTTTACTAATAATTAAGCAGATATATAAATATTTGGCTGTGTTCACACAACAGGTCTTGATGCTCAATTCCAATTTCAAGAAGGATCAAGAATCAGTTTATTTATATAGCGCCAATTCTCAACAGATGTCGTCTCAAGGCAGCATCTCAGCCCATGTTCTCATCCAAGAAGCTGTCTCAGCTAACAGAACCAGACCAGGTGTGGTTATTATGCAGAGAAGAACACTAAGAGAAAACAAAAGGTTAACAAGGTTGAAATAACGATAACTAAGCAGATTGGACAAAGGAAGAAAGTAGCAGAGAGAGAAGTGGTCAGATTATCCTCCAGCAATGTCCTCCTGCTTTGAAACTAGACAGCGTTTGGGCCTCAAGAACTAAAGTTGGAAGCTTGTTCCAAAGGACAGGAGCCTGATAACTAAAAGATCTGCCTCCCATTCTGCATGTAGAGATTCTTGGAATTTTTGGGTGAGATCGAATTTCTTTCATATCTTTGTTTTACACGATAAAATAAATGCAACGGCCATCAAGCATCTTAGGACCCCAAAACAACACGCATGTCTGGCAATGGGAAGTTTGTTGTTTTATCTGCATGTTTTTTTTGTTTATTTTGGATTTAATTTATGGTTTAGCTGTGCAGAATGTTTTTTTTTCATGTTGTACAGATGCCACCATTTGATGATCGAATATCTGATCAATACTCGCCATACTATCAAAACACAATGAAAAAAGAAAACAGGAAAGCGAAACTCGGAACTGCTTCGTTCAGCTGTTGTTTATTGTAGAGGCTCACAGGTTTGGGCAGAAAAGTGTCCTGATATATGATGGTTTGGTTACCCAAACGGGTCAACTGTAGTCTATGACGAATCTACATCTATTGTCACTGTGGACCGATGGTTGAGCTTTCTTTGACACCTGAATGAGGCAGGACGTGTTCCACACCACGGAAACTCTATCTTGGGTCAGGTCAAGGTTAAAGAAATGCTGCGGAACAACACAAGAGTTGTTCTGCACAGTTTAGGCACTATTGTACTGACAATCTCTGAACCTGCAGCCTTATTCTGGTTCAGTTTCTCCAGCTTCCCTTCTGGAGACAGAAAGTGTTAGTCGGAGTAGCAACATTTGCTGATTTGGTTGGAGACAAAGTTGTAGAGCGAGAATAGTCAACAACTGAGGTTGGAAATAAAACATTAGAGATATGAATACATGTCATTTGCTGTTTAGACTTTTTTGATTACTTTTTGTTTTTCTAAACCCATTTCATCTGTTTTCTTATGGGTGTGAAAGCAGCCTGTATATTACTTGTCTTTCTTTATTAAAACCCTTGTAATGACATTAGTTCCAAGAGAATAGGTGTGATGGATGAAATAACACATCATGCAATCATTTCTAAAGGACGTTTTAATTGCAGATGCTCTATACTGGATTAAATACGGGACGCTGTTTTTAAATAAAGGACACATTTATAAATGTAACAGACTATACACACTAATATGACCCGGTGTAAAAAGTAATTGCCCTCCGCAAGTAATCTTCAATTAACTGATTAAAGTCGTGTTTTGAAAGGTGGAGCTCAATTTCACTAGCATCACTCAGGTCTAATTACTGCCACCCCTGTACAATAAAGACATTCTTTATATTAAACCTGTCTGGCAATGTGGAACTAGGCCGCAAGATCTTAAAAGGCAAAACATCTGAACGAAATCAGAAACGGACAGGAAGGAGTTTTCTAAAGGTTACACAGCAATTTCTAGGGGCTGTCTTATGTAAGAATAAGTATACCTTGACTTTAAATAACTACTTGTAAACGGCAGAGGCAATCATTAACAAATTAATCAGTTTAGATTCAATTTACCAAGTCCAGGGAACACCTGAGTATCAGGTGACCTTTTTTGTTGTTGTCTTTTATCATCTGAGCTACAATGTTGATCCCTAAGATAGAAACGTTATACGCACTGGTAATATAACTTTAACTGGATTGTATTAAAAGAAGAGTCAAAATTTAGTTTTGGATTCTGTGCATCTGGATGTTTTCGTACCTGTTGTTCTCGAGTCGTCACTTTAAAAAATAAACTGCAAGGATTGTGAACAGTCTTAAGACAGGCTGATAAAAATTGACACCAATTTATAAAAAATAATAATAATAATTAAATGGAGTCCTAAGCAGTGCTTGACGGGAAAGTCAATAAACAGCAAGTCTGTAACGGACTCTTAGCTGGCCCAAGGGAGGGGGCGTGGTCCTGTACTGCTCCTCCGGTCCCCAGTGAAACTTCGGCAGCGATACAGCCACTCCTACAGCACACCGCCGCTCCTTGATGGGGACCAGATGGGTGGTACTCCCTGGTAAGCAGTCCTCCCGTCTCTAACCCTCCGGTCCGCCTCCGCCGTCCTGCAACTCCAACACCCGCAGCCAGCCCGGGCCCGTCTGCTTCACTGCAGCCGTCTGGAAGTCAATGGGTTTATTCTCCTTCCCGGTCTTCACGCTGCTTAATTAGATGCAGAACACCTGTGCCGCTCAAAACAACCAAACAGAAACATGCAACACAACAGCCCAAAGATGTAACTCATGCTTAATCCAAGAAAAGTAAATAACTTCAAAATATAACAAACGATGTAAGAACAGGAAAAATGAAGCCACATAACCACATATCCACCGGGAGGAACTGATTATCATCTCAAAAGCTCAAAAAATATTAATATAACAATATTACTGCCTGTGTTGCTTTCTAACCTTAGGCAGACTGAGATTTCAAGTGGTGTGGCTGAAGCAAATGAGTTGGATTGGCAGTCAGAGGCTTTGTAAATGTGTTGCAAGACTGGCTGCTACAGGAGGGGCTTCGTTTCCACAGCAACACCGTCCACAACTCTGTGTGATGCTTGGATAATGAGTTGAAACATTTAATTTCACTTTGGGATGGATAAAGTATTTTTGAATTGAATTTTATTGAATATTTGTTCATCTAAACCAGTGTTTTATAGCTCTGGCTATGTGTTCCATACATAAATATTGTGGATGAAAATATGAAGCAAACTACACTGTAAAGATTTTTAATAACCAAAATGACTTTAGTAAGGAGACTCCAGAGTCTTTGGGCCAGAACTAGTTCCCATTAAGCTTGACTCTCTTCCTGTTCTGCCTCCCTTTCTTTTTCAACCCTTTATAACATTAAAGTACATCTTAGTTCATTTCTGATGTTACAATATGGGACTTTTTGCATACTTTTTTACATTTTACAAATCAGCTCAGTATTATTCTTCCATTTTATGCTCAAATTTTTATTTTAAAAGTTGTTTATTATTAATATACATTAGAACACGGGTTTAAGTACATATTTTCAATACTGTACATGTCCTGTAGAAATTGCAGATTTTGATTTGACAACAACATTCACGTCATTTTGACCCACTTTGGAATAAATGTACATTTCATTTGCCAAAGGGTTAGCAAACGATATCATCACCTAAAACAGCTTTTTGTATTCAATATTGTCATTTTACTCTTATAATAAAGTTTTCTTGATTTTTTCTTGATTTGTTTGTGACAAAATAAACAAAAAAAGCCAGACTGTGCTACTTCTTCACACAGCCCCATTAATCATGCATATGGGAAAGTGAACAATGTTGCTTGATGGTTGGCGGAAATCAAACCCCGGGAGTTACCAAGCCACCTGCATTAGTTGACTTGAATGGCAGGCCCAAAGCTGCCATCAATAACACAATAGTTTGGCCTCAGATAAAAATGATAGATGCACTGGCTTTCCTTCAGACCCCGGTTCAGCCAACCATTTATTTTAATACCTCAGCGACTAGCGGGCAATATCGTTAATCACGGTTAGAGGGCAGATAGACAGGGAGGAATCGCAGACAGTAGTAGAGTGGCGGAGCCGGGACGGGCTGACGGACGAGGATGGAGGAGGAGGAATGGGTTCGGGGAATGCCACTTCTCATTGGGGTAGCTGTTGCTCATCTGTCGCAGGCTCATTGGGGCATGGCTAAAGGCTCCCCGCTCAGTCAAACTGCTCTCCTGTACGCATGACATTTCAATTACACAGCAAGCTCTCATACCTCTCTACACAGACAGATAAGCCAAAAAAGCCAGATGCCACACACACAAATAAACACACAGAAACATGAAAATGAATAGATCGTACTGATGGATCCAGACTCTTTCCAAACATTTCAACTGCAAAAACATATATTTCAAGCTTGGGACAGGCAACCTTCAGTCTGATCACAGTTGAGTGACAAACAAAAAAGGCTCAAGGTGTGTCATGTTCAGTCCTTCAGTGTGCTTGGTAGGTTGGCCACAGGGGTCACCAGAGCCACGCCCAGGTGCACCTGATCACCAGTTGCACCTCATCACCAGTGACGAGTCCTGGAGGGTTAAAAGGAGCGGTCGACACACTTCTCGTCGCCTGAGTATTAGTTACACAGGGTAACGTATTTCTCCGAGCCAGCCTTCTTGTGTCAAGATTTAGATCTCAAGTTTAATATTTGTCTCTAGCGTTTTCTGCAGTTTGGTCGTCTCTAGTTTGTTATTTTGATACTTTGTCTTAGTCCCTCTCGCTCTTCACGTCGCTTCCTGTGCTCCCCTTTTTTCCAGGTCATCACCGAGTCAGCATACTCACTCAACAAATAGTTCTCCGGTCAACTCAGTCATCTGGTTTCACCGCTCCTTCCTCCAGCTCGGTCTGCTCGCTCTCCTTCGTCCTCTCTCCGCCGCACACAACCCCTTGGACAAACAACCCAAGCGTCACTGAAGGATTACCACTCATCCACCTGGCTAACTTCAAGTAAGATCGTTCCTGTTCATCTTTCTCATCCATTCCCTGTACAAGACTCCAACTCTGCTTACCTCACAGTGTCCCCGGTTTCCCACGTCGTCCTCTGTTTCTCCAAAACCCTTCGTCTCTGGTTCCCGCCTCTACGTCCTCCTCTCTGGTTCCCATTGCCGCCGTCAACTGTTCATTTCCCCAGATCCAAGAACACATCATCTTCTAATAAA
>JAVLVB010000555.1:230746-244467 GCA_032876305.1 Orestias chungarensis | reverse complement strand
CATCTTTCTCATCCATTCCCTGTACAAGACTCCAACTCTGCTTACCTCACAGTGTCCCCGGTTTCCCACGTCGTCCTCTGTTTCTCCAAAACCCTTCGTCTCTGGTTCCCGCCTCTACGTCCTCCTCTCTGGTTCCCATTGCCGCCGTCAACTGTTCATTTCCCCAGATCCAAGAACACATCATCTTCTAATAAATAATAATTATTATACTCCTGAGAATTCTCTGGTTTATGTGGGTCCGCAGACTAAACATTATGAGAAGGTGATCATGAAGGGAAGGGATAACAGCAAAAAACATAGGACCAGAATAGCCTAGTCAAAGTCTAAATGTAATCCAGGAAGTGGCACGGCTTTAAAATCAATTTTCATCTTGCGCACCTTTGTAAAGGAGAATAGGAAAAGAGTCCCCAGATGTGCAGTTGGTTGAAATGTGATTGGAAAAGAAGTATGTTCTCACATGCCTCTGTTTATTTTAATGACACGGTTATTTTCTATTAAAATGCCACCAATAAAATACTGACATGGAATGGACAGGAATTATACCTTAATGTTTGATTAGTGTAAAAATAATATGTATACTTGCATTGAATCTATTGGTTTTGTTAAATCCAGAGGAGCTAGAAAAGAGGGAAAAACATTCAGCCAATGATGGAGAAGGACGACTGCATCAGTGACTACATGCTGCAAAAACCTTTCTGTTTAGCTTCTAGTGCAAATATCTAAGTTAGAGAAAACTAACTAGCAAGTAACGTCATGAAGATATAGGAGCTTGTTTTAAGTCAATTTTGAGTCAACATCTATATTTAACAATGTAATTATGTTCTACTTTTACAGGGTGACACTACACAACCCACCTTTGCTAGGAGCGTTTTGAATTGTCTGCAGCCTCTTTCACTGCTAAAGCTAAAATTTACATATTTGAATCTCAGGCGCTTTTCAATGTTCCAGGTCAAAATCTTAAATATGGGAGGGAAATTTCAAGTATTTCTATTTTTTTTCTGCCAGAACACTAGTTAAAAGTAAAGTTTCAAAATATAACAAGAAACGACTGAAAGCTGATCAAATAGCTTATGAAAAGAAATATCACTATCCTCGTACAAGTCTGGCTTTCTATGTCGTAGCCTGTTACAAATACACACTGTCGTAACCCCCCTGGGATAAAAGGGCAGGAATGGTTTTCTGGTTTTGAATGTGACAGGTTTGTTGAGAGGCGGGCGGCACCAGGCGCTTTTTACTGTTTAGGTCAGGTGCAAAAAACACATTTGAAGATTTTAAGACTTGGGGGGTTGAATCAAAAATGTCAAGTGTCAGACTAAAAAAGTCTCTCCTGCTATGAGACAGGTGCTTCAGTTCAGTGCTTTTTCTTCACATTGTCAACTTCTGACGAACGGTTTGCAAGTCTGATGCTACACTTGGTGCATTTAAAAGTGAAACTGCTGTTTATATCAGGGGTGCCCAATACGTCAGCATTGCAGGTTGATTGCACGGTATTAAAGGAAGTAGATGTCGCATCCAGCTTTCCGTTTTTCTTTTGGTTCTCATATCGGGCAGCTTACTGATGCGCGTTTAAGCATGTAAACACACGCTAACTCTATGTTGGGTTTGCTTTAGCCGCCTTAGCAAACTACAGTGTCGCGTAGACATTGCTTTACTGGTCGTGTTTTAAGTAGCTCACAAAGTGTGGGCACTCCAGCTTTATGTAATGAGTTCTTCATTGAGTAATTAAAAAAATACAAACTACGTTCTCCAACAGTCCCTTTTTCACCAGAGCCTTCAAACGGCTTAGGGAAGGCTGACTGGATCCTGACCAAGCACCATAGATTAGAATAATTTATTTTGTTGTTCAGACCAGATTACTGGCACCATTATGCTGGTGAAATGCTTTTTTTTAGCAGAGACTGCAGCAAAATGTTGATAGGAAGATGGAACGTCCTGTTTGTAATTTCAACATCATACAATGTAAATGTGCCTGAACAAGCTAATTTGTCTTGGTAGTTCCTTCGGCAGTTAATAAAACCAGCCTAAAAATGAACAAATTGAAATCACAAATATTTTGTTGGATCCTAAAAATGATAAATGTGGGGAATTCTCTTCGAGTGCGTGGGATGTTGTTCCAAATGTTTCAACCTTTGACTGGAACAACTGACAGGCCAAAGGTTTTCCATCTGAAGGTCTATATCAACTTGTTCAAACCTGTTTGAGGCAGCGAGATATTTGAGACCTGCAGAGTTTTACCTTCCAGAGGGCAGCAGTGTCGAATGCAGCTATCATAGTGAGGGTGACCCCTGAGGTGTATGGACAGTCAAAAGGGAAAAATTTGACAAAGTATACAACACAGTAAATGTACCAATAAATATCCCAATAAATTATGTAATATACGGCTGTTTAGATTCAGATGCTCTCGGATACCCTCAATGTATGGCTGCAGCTTCCAACAAATAGATTTTGTATTAACTGTAACTATGTATTTTTGCTGATGTCTTTATAGTTGCACATGCATCTGGCTTGTTGGTCTATGCATCATTTCCTTCCCCCTCTATTATCCCTCTTTACCTTTAAAGTCTTTTTGTTTTTAACCTTTAAATTCAATCTCTGTGTCCTTTACTTCCGGCGCTGCATGCAGCCTGGTTCACCAGGTCTCATGTTCTTATGAAACATTCTGCTTAAAATTTTTTACAGTTTCTGCAAAGAATAAAAAAGTACATTTTATTTGATTTGCAAAGTGTAACATTGCAGTGAAAGGTGTTCTGCTCCACTTGTGAAGGTACATCTTTTTTTCATATTGGCACTTATATTTTACCCTGCTAACAGGACATTTTCAATTAATTACTTCATTAAATTTCTGTTTTTATGAACAAAATTTATTTTTGACCAATTATTTCACCTTATAGTTATGTTTAAATAGAAGGAAGTAATTGGATGTATTTGTTGTGGCACCTTATGGTACCAGTAAGGGGTCACCAGTCCTGAAATGGGAATTTGGGGGTTACAAGCTCAAAGGCTTGGGAAGTGTGCTATAGAGCTTGGGGAAAGAAAGCATGTGTGTAGGTCAAGCACATGAAATATCAGCTAACTACATGAATTTTTACGGTATGAAGTCCGACAGTTTCATGTATACATAAAAGATTGCCTAAGTAATCACATCTATTTTCTATCTGCATTTAACAACTTCAGATTCTATTTGACAGACTGAGTTAACTTGAATCTTCAAAACAGGGTTAAAGCTAATCATGTAACAACTCAGTGAAAGGAAGGTCAACATTTAGCATGCAGTCATGGAACTGATGACTCCGACAGGATTCTGAATATCCTGAGGAAAATCCGCTGCTGGATTGTGGGATACGCAGAGTTGTTTTGTTGTGCAATCATGTCTTTGGATGCATTCCATTTTTTTTTCTCCAAGCGAAATCATCCTGACAAAGACAATACATGACAAGCAAGACAAGAGAAAGACAAACCTGCTGCTGCCACTTCTTGGGGCTTGCCATGATTGTGCAGCACAGACCGGATGTGACTGCAAAACATTTCCTTCTTCACAGGTTTATTTAGCCTGAGCACAGCATGCCAGCAAGGAAAATGATGTTATGTGTAGAACAGGCCTCTTTGTTGCGGCAAAATGGGAACATTTCCCAACTGAGATTCTTCAGAGCAAGAAAAAAAAAGAAAACGGAAAAGGAAAATTACCTCATCTCACATAGAGCCAAACAGTTTGTAGGCGGTTATACAACCATGTTCCCAATCACATGCAGCTAAGAAATTAGCAATAACATAGAATTATTAGAATATCAATCAGCTGTCATTTTTGTTAGAACTTACTAAGTTATACAACCTGATAACCTTCTACAAGAGCTGGGTGATTGTCAGAACTGTCCACAAATGAACATTCACAAGGAGAAAACCAGAAGCAGCACCACTCAAATGCAGCTTACAAAGTGGCAACAAAAAGTTTTCAAACCCTTGGCTATTTTACCATTTTAATTTTGTGGGGGAAACAATTCATGATCAAAAATAATTATTTTTTGACATAAAAAACTAACAAAACTCTACATATATTTTTACCCATTTACAATGTCTGACCAAAAGAGGTCCCAGTGGTCTCACAGTAAGTGGGATGGAGATACAGTGAGCGAGTACCTCAGGTTAATTAGCAATCCACAGGTTAATTTGTAATTCTGGTTACTTTAAAGTATGATGACAAGAGAAGACTCTAACAAAAAAATGAGAAAGTGTTTTTCAAAGGGATGGATACTAAAAAAGTCCTCCTACCTTGGATAATTAAATGTTTTATTTAACTGCATTATTGCGCCCCTGTGTAAAAAAAAGGACAGTTGTACTGTATAATATTGATCCGTTTAGGTAGAAATGAAACTGTTTTGGTTAGTATTTTTTCCAAGTATGTTTTTGTCTTTTTTCTTGTCCAACATTTAACAATCCAAAATAGATCCCCAAATGTATCTTAGTTGGATGGCACAGCTGGAGAGAATAGCATGTGGTTTGTGAGCCAGCAGTCACATCAACAAGTTATAATTATTTCATACAACATCCGTCAAGAGTTTGTCAGATCCAATGCCAACTTGGATGTGGTGTGTCTTGGCCTCAGGGCATCGAACTTCCCCTAGACTTCAATTAAATCCATTATAAAGAAACAGAAATAATATGGCTTATGTGCAAAGCTGTTTAGATCAGACCATCTTCATATGCTCTTTAAGAATGCAAGGAGCGTAGTGAAAGAGGCCCCTAGGTCACCATTAGTACACACTCATTTCAAGGCTGGACTAGAGTTTGCAAAATGACTTGTGGGATTTTTGACCATCAAAGAAGTTTATTTATTTGTTCACATCACCACAAATATTCAAGTGAATCATGGCAGTGGCAGCTACATGCTGCTTATGATGCTTCCTGGAAAACTTGTAAAGCCAGAAGGTTACAGGAGCAACATACTGGGAAATCCTGGAGGATACCTTCCATTTGCAGGAGAATTACAGCTTCATTGAAAATGTATTTGTCATTAACACAACGATCTGAAGATTTCAGCTTAAGCTACAAAGAAATGATTTGGAGACAACAAGGTGGATTTTTTTGCATTGACCCAGTCAAAGTCAAAAGACCAATCCAATAAGGAATCTCTGTGGCATGATTTGAAATGAAGGTTTGATTTAAATCCCAGCCAACCTGACAGAGCTTTGCAAGAAATAATAGAGGAAAAATGCTGCAGCCGGATAGAAACTTTTCCACATAGACTCCTTACCATAATTGCTGCTGAAGTTGAATCGAATAAATACTGAATTTAAAGGTGGGATTGTCACTTATGTTTTAAAGGTTTAATCTAATTGAAAGACTATGACTGAAAAGAACAAGACGTGTGTATTAGAATATGAAGCAAAACTGATGCTATACTTTAGCTGATAAACGTTCTTCACTTCTCTGTCTTCATCTAATATTTTCTTAATCCTAATTGACACTGAATGTTGAGGTCATAATTAAGTGTTAAGTACTTACAGTTTGTTTATAGAAATTGTAGTTTCAAGGGCCGCCTCTTTTAGGAAAGAGGTTCAGGTTCAGACTGACCCACCGGTTCTTGTTGACACAGTTTGCTTGGCTGTGGGAGATATTGTGGGTCTAAGTATCCTTGTTTATCCATCAGGAACAAACAGAGTTGATGGGATATTCTTAAAAGCGGAATCTTTAGTGACTGAGCTTATTGCCACTGGGGCGACAATAAGGGGAGCATACCAGAAGGTATTCCCGCTGAGCTCTCTCCACTCAGATTATTATTTCAGGTATCCCCCACTGTTCATCTCTATTGAAGTGCCAGAGAAAGACCCATAGGTTGTAAATCCATGGGTCTGGGATGTACAAGTAAAAAAATAAAACAATAAAGCGTGGATCATGCAAAACCACCTTTCTGATGTGTATTTACAAGAAAAACACCATCTCAAACACAGTTAAGATTGTCAATTATGTTCCTCCTCAGTCTTCCTCTAAAAACCGGTTAAATTATGAAACACTTTTCACATGTAATATGGTGACTTTTAAAATAAAGAAATACAATCAACAAAGCACAATGTAGGAAAGCTTATTTTAAATGCTTTACTGAATGTTGGAGGCTACAAAATTCAAATCTTGCCATTAGAAGTCAACTGTTCAGAGAACAGCAGCTTCTTTCGCAAAACACTTCATTGCAGGATAAAGGTACCTGGGTGGTGGCTCTCTGCACTCAGCGGCAGAGTAAAAGCAGTCAGGTCGTACGCCAAACGGGTTGAGTTGAAGAGAATGTTTTGCTTCTTTACAAACCGCCATTTTAAACTGTACTTTCAGATAAAATATGGGAAGTAAGAAGTAAACTCTTACCAGTCGAATTAAAGTTTGATATTCTTCTTTGTATTTTAGTTGCAAATAATTGGTTTATTTTAGGGCATGAACGTTATAGGTGGAGGACAAACCCCACCGATCGTTGTCGATGATTGCTGGCAATAAGCACAAGCTGAACTCTGCCATAGCTGGGGAAGAACAAGGTGTAAACAATTGATATAGCAAACTTCCCGAGCTTTTCAACTATTTATGAAAGGCAGTTTAACAGAAAAACCAACTCTACTTGTGAGAAGAAGAAACCAACAACTATTTCAACTTACTAAAAAACGCCTATTATTTCAGTGTTAGCCAAGTATGTGTGTTATTTTTGTTATTGGTATGATTCCTTAATTTGACACTGGTCGATTTAAAACAATCTTTGGATTATTATCCTCATTTGAATCTTTGGATTAAGGGCTCCACACTGGGAGTGACAAATAAACAATGAATGATGGCGACAGCAGCATTGCAAAAGCTAAAAAAATGCTTTACCGTATAAAATTGGTTGCAAAATGCAGGCTCTCAGCGAATTAGTCAGTCCATGAAACCTTTACTCATTGGTTAAGGTGCCTTGTGTCAGCGACAAGATTTGAGCATATTTAAACTTGCTGTCAGATCAGGTTGTGTAGACTGCATGTGTATGTCTAAGTGTACGACCACGGAAATCGACAAAACAGGTTTCATAGCAAATGACTGGATAAGTAGCAACATTAACGTCTGTGTTTTTCTTACCCAGTAGTTTTTAATGTGTGTTTTCAAAAATGACACACATAGTGAGGAGGTAAAGTTAATCTCACTTCTGCTACATGCTGACCAGCCAAGACACGGCATTTCCAGGTCAGCATAGCCTGACATGTGTGAAGGTAAGTCTGCTTCACTGTTCCAGAAAGCTAATAAGATAGCAGGATATGTAATTTAAGTTAAAAGTCAATCAAACTCAACAACAGGATTTCATCCACCAATACAGTTTTGATGTAGGTCAATGCAAAGCAGTAAAAATAGAGATCATCACCTCCAAATCGGATAAAATGTTCTTGCCCTAAGTAAAAGCCCTGATGCGTTCGTTTCTCATAATAAATTACAGTAAAATAGTTTCATCAGCGTGGCCTGAATGTCAGAAGATATTTAAAACGTTTAAGGTATGGCACTAAACTGCTCATTACTTGAAGTTTGCACTGTAACACAGTGCATGATTCTAACATTACTTTTGGCTTCTATATATATATTTAAAATCTTTACCAGGTACACTGAAGTTGGTGCTCGTAATATTTGTGGATGATTTATATTTAATTTCCCTTTGCATTTTATATTGCCTTGTACTTTAATTTAGTACTTGGAGTGAGCTTGGGACCTTTCCATTCTGCTAATTAGTCTTCCTTCTGTCCTGGCCCCTCTCGCCCCTGTGGTCGCCCAGAAACTAATTGGGGTCTCGTCTTTGCTAAGGATGATCCAGTAATTGAAATGCCGCAGGAGGGGCACAGAGTGTGCAGCTACGTCTTCAGTCAAACAATCTCAGCCTGGAAGGATGTTTTTTTCACCCCCTTTTATCCGAACTTCTTGAGAAAACTGTACAGTTACAATTCTCTACGTCTGCTCTGTTTCTGTTATCCTCATTAGTCCTGTAATTCCAGCTATGATTCACATTTGGTAAAAAAAGATGTGAAAATTACTGTGCTAGTGAAATTTAACCCTCTAATTAACCTCCTTGTTATTTTATCAAAACATAAATCTCATATGGAGTTGCTGGGTACAAAGAACATTAGTGGAAATTTCAGAAAAAAACGGATTTTAAAGCAGGGTGATAATTATACCATTATTGTTGGAGGGACAGACCTTTAATACGTTTAGTAAATTGTGTCCGTATATTTGTGGTAGCTGTTGTGTCATGATTGTAATCATTTTTTCTTTTTTTACCAGACTCTGGTGCAGACAACTTGGCCCACAATAGATTAAAAGGTAAATAATTAATATGAATAATTGAGATTAGATGGACATATTTATTGGAAAAGAAACAAAAGTATAAACTGCATTTAGTTGGATTTCCTGTGTCAAATTCCTGAAGTGTCAACTGTTGGTGCACGTCTTGCTAATGCATCTGTGACTAAGACAGCAAGTCTTTGTGATTTATCAAGAGCTACAGTATCCAGGGTAATGTCAGCATACCAGCAAGAAGGACGAACCACATTCAATATGATTAACTATGGACGCAAGAGGAAGCTGTCTGAAAGGGTTTTTCAGGTGCTAACCTGAATTATATCCAAAAAACATAAAACTACGGCTACCCAAATCACTTCAGAATTAAATCTGCACCTCAACTCTCCTGTTTCTAGCAAAACTGTATGTTGGGAGCTTCACAGGGTCAATATACAAGGCCAGGCTATATATAGCTAAAGCTTTGGTCACTCGTGCCAATGGCAAATGTAAGTTTCAATGGTGCGAGGAGAGCAAATCTTGGGCTCTGGACAATGTGAAACATGCATTTTTCTCTGATGAGTCTACCTTTACTCTTTTCCCCACTTCCGGGAGAGTTACAGTGTGGAGAAGCCCCAAAGAAGCGTACCACCCACTGTTGCATGACCAGAGTGAAGCATAGGGGTGGATAACTGATGGTTTGGGCTGCCATATTATGACATTTCCTTTGCCCAATACTTGCGCTAGATGGGCGTGTCACTGACAAGGATTACCAAACCATTCTGGAGCACCATATATCAGATGACAATGCACCATTACACACAGCAAGAAAGATGGTGTGAGATTGGTTTGATGAAACTGAAAGCTAAGTGAATATCTCCCATGGCTGCACAGTCACCAGATCTAAATATTATTGAGCTACTTTGCAGTGTTTTGGAGGAGCGAGTCAGGTAACGTTTTCCTCCACCAGCATCACGTTGTGATCGGGTCACTATCCTGCAAGAAGAATAGCTTAAGATCTCTCTGACCACTATGCAGGACTTGTATATGTCAATTCCAAGACAAATTGACACTTTATTGGCCATAAAAGGAAGCCCTACACCACACTAATAAATCATTGCTGTCTAATACCAGGTGTTTCAGTTTCATTGTCCAACCCCTCTAGGTCTTTTTAATAGGTTAAAGCTCTACTTTGAAGCTTCATTGTTTCATGTTCACAAGTCATTATTTATCAAACCGCAGTTTTGCTAGAACTGGTGGCAATGTAAATTTCAGACTACATTTGTGTTACTAATAGCCTACCAGCTGAGTGTGACTTCAAGTCACCCTTACTCCATTGAAAAGGTAAAAGAATGTAGCTACACTACTTTAAAACCTTATAATGTGGAATGGCTTTAATATTTGTGCTTAGTTTGTTCTGAAAATTCGTTATTAAATTGAATCATTTAATTGCATTTAATTGAATCATTTTGATAGATCAATGTCAATTCGATATATTATAAGTGCACTTTAACTTGAATGACTTGAAACATGTTTGTGATTCACTTACTATGTTTACCATGATTTAGTCACATGGGAAATGTGGGATTCTGAAAATTAAAAAAGGTAGTCATTTGTAATGATTGCATTTGTATGTAACTTACACACACCTACTCATGTAGTACATATTTATGTGTATTTATATATATATGTATATATATATTTATGTATTATATGTGGACAATGTGTAAGATTGATTAAAATAAATCACTAAAACTGAGACTTAGTACTTGTGAAGGAGGTAAGTGGGTCCTCCAAGGCAATCATGATTCTCTTTCCTTTTCTGGATGGATCAATGGAGAAAGCAATGAATGGGGAATGGAAAGATGAAGTTCAATGGGGAATCCAGGTAGATGGGAACCAGAAATCCAGCAGGAAGTGACATAGCTTGAAGATGGGACAACAAGGAACAAAGCAAGTAACAGTCATACATAAAGCAACAAAGCTTCCAACCTGATTAATACTGACGTGAGTGAATCATTAGCCGTTTGCCTTTTTTTCATCTGCTTTAGATTGTATTTTAAGTGTATTATGGTGTGGAATATAAATCAGCAGACCTTTGCAACCCCACTACAACAAAGAGTGTTGAAAAATGGATGGGTGGATGCTGTACTGTCTCACTTTCATAACATATCTAACACCTTCATGCATCATGTGTCCAGAAAAAGCGGTTCCTGATTACTGCCTGAGGTTCTTTGGCTGGAACCAGTGCTACACGTCACACCCTCTCTGTGTGACAGACATACCCTAAGCTTAATATATCCCCAAATTGCAAGAAATGCTGTCTGAATTTGTAGACACTGGTCAGTGCTATTATGAGTTAGGACCATAAAGTCAATCCCAAGTTTCACACCAACTCACAACATGTCACTTCAATAAACTTTCATTTCAATTCAATCACACATACATTTAAATGTATTACTTATTTACTTATCAAGCAGTACATTATGCCAGTTCTTTATTAAGATTACTTTAGACGTTCCTCTGTCCAAGGAAACCCAGGAAATTGCAACAGGTCGTTGACTTGCAGTCTTCAATCTTCCTGGACCAGCGGAGACATAGACAATAGCTTTAGTTGTGTTGTTGACTTTTACAACAATCGCTCATGCTGAGCATGCATGCAAAGACAGAGGAGAGGAAAAAAATTCCATTAACAGGAAGAAACCTCCAGCACAACCAGAACATGGTGCAGTTCAAGCTGCCAAATGCCACAGCCAACTAAAAGTTTAGGATGGGGAAAGCACACAAGTAGCAGAGGAACTGATGTAGATGCACTTGGTCTGTCAAGTAAAACATTAATAGCAGAAGGATAACCCTAAGAAATTATAGAATTAAGAGTTGAAAAAGCAACTAAGGCAAATTGGATAAAAGGAGAAAGTAGCAGAGTGAGGAAAAGTGGTCAGAATTTTGCCAAGAAGCCTGAACCCATAGCAGCAAAACCTTGGAGATTGTTCGGGATAACCTTAACCAGTTACGATGAGGTACTGTATAACAGCCAAGGAGAACCTTCCTTATTTACTATGAAATAAAGTTGGTAACCCTCTGACATTTATATTTGAGTGAATATAGAAGGAAAATAGGGAGGAGATGCTGACTGAATGGAAAGCTTTCCAAAACAATCCCTAAAAGGAATGGTATCACATGATCCAAAATATGTCTGCACCAGACTGCTAATGTCGATGATAAAAAAATAGAAATACTATCAAATTATCTTACTTAGGGAGAGCATGCATCCGAGCACCCTGATATTCCATAACAATGTGTTTTTGCAGCTAGTTTTGGACAGCTGGCATTTCTTTTCTGTGACCATACCAAACTGTTACGCTAATCAGTAAAGTGAGAATTTAATTAATGTCAATATAGCTCCCTTAGAGCATTCGGTCCAATGTCAAGAGGAATTTCCTCATCATCACTTGTGCTATTGTGTTTGCTCTAATCCTCTCTGTCTTTGATGTCCTCTATTTCATGTCACTGAGGATCTTGCCGTTCCATCCACCAGGCTCAAAGGCTCTGGTCGTTTTCTTTCATAGGCTGAAATGTGAGCAGATAGTTGTGGGAATCGTATCTTGTCCACTGGCAAAACTCAGGGGACATTTTGGCTTCAGGGTCACACTATAGGTGAAAGTAGCCATAGGCATCAAATCTCTTTGGGACTTTCATGTGACGAAAAAACCAAGCAGACAAAGCCTTTGTCCTTGACATGCAACTGATGTCTTTTTAAAACTACTTAGGATAACCAGGAAAAATATCTCCACAAATTGTGTTTAATGAAACCAGAGGAATACGTTTCTCAAAGAGTTGTATTGGTACACCGCGTCCACATCAAACACTATACTTTGTTTATATAGTGCTATTTCTCACAACACCAAGACAAAACGACTTTAATTGAATTAAAATTCAATGAATACCACCCATCATATATAGAACATATCCCACCCAACTACAATGGATTACACATTCATAAGGACAGACATTTTACAGGAGTACCGCTAATTGCATCCAACAATCATTGTTTACCTGTAAGAATTATTTTAGCATAGAATGATCCCTTCCATATTCCTCAGTTGTAAAATGTGTTTTATCAATAGCAAATGGAGGCAAATAACAAAATTGCGGTGGAAAAATAATGGAAACACTAGCAGCTCAAAGGTGTACATTTCAATAAATTAAATTAGGACAAATTAGAAATATTCAGCACTCAAAAAGTTTAAAAACTATACAAACATGAGACTCTTAACATATTTAAACCATATAAAAAAATACTGTACAGTTATTAACATTTTTTTATAAACTTTCTAAAATTTAGCTGTAATATAAAAAATGGTATCAAGTACAGGGGTTGGACAATGAAAATGAAACACCTGTGATTTCAGTTTGGGAGGATTCATAGGTAAATTAGAACAGCCTGGTGGCCATTATTCATTAATTGCATATTGCACCAATGAGAGCAGAGTGTGAAGGACCAATTAGCAGGCTAACAGCCCAATTTTGCTCAAAATATTGCAATGCACACAACATTATAGGTGACATACAACAGTTTTAAAGAGGACAAATTATTAGTACACGTCTTGGTGGAGCATCTGTAACCAAGATATTAAGTCTTGGTTACAGAAGTCTTGGAGAAGCGTACCACCCAGACTGACATGCCCAGAGGGAAGCATGGGGGTGGATCAGTGATGGTTTGGGCTGCCATATCATGGCATTCCCTTGACTCAATACTTGTGCTAGATGGGCGCTTCAAGTTGATCAAGGTTCGAGTCGGTAAAAACCGCCTCTGCTGGCTCATCATAGCACTGAGACAGCTCTCCTTAAAGTTACTAATGATATTCTCATGGCCTCAGACAATGGGCTCATGTCTATTCTAGTTCTGTTAGATCTCAGTGCTGCTTTTCACACAGTCAATCACAATATCCTCATTGAAACCCTCGAACACACTGTGGGGATCAAGAGAAGCACTTGGCTGGTTTAAATCGTATTTGTCTGATAGATCACAGTTTGTTCATCTAAATGACAAATCTTCTCCACATTGTAAGGTTACTTGTGGAGTTCCACAGGGTTCTGTACTCGGCCCAATTCTATTTACTATATACATGCTCCCTATTGGTAAAATCATCAGATAGCATGGTGTTAATTTCCACTATTATGCTGATGATACACAACTATATTTATCTATAAATCCCGATGAATCCATTCAGTTTGGTAGATTAAAGGTGTGTCTAGAAGATAACATAAAAATGTGGATGACATTAAACTTTCTGCTCTTGAACTCTGAAAAGACAGAAGTTGTTATCTTTGGACCAGAACCCCTAAAAAAGAAATTGCTTAGTCAGCCACTTGACCTGGATAGAATCAGGTTGGCATCTGGTGACAATGTAAAGAACCTTGGTGTTATTTTTGATCAGGAAATGTCTTTCAAGTCT
>JAVLVB010000555.1:203248-217698 GCA_032876305.1 Orestias chungarensis | reverse complement strand
TACATTGTCACCAGATGCCAACCTGATTCTATCCAGGTCAAGTGGCTGACTAAGCAATTTCTTTTTTAGGGGTTCTGGTCCAAAGATAACAACTTCTGTCTTTTCAGAGTTCAAGAGCAGAAAGTTTAATGTCATCCACATTTTTATGTCATCTAGACATGCCTGTAATCTACCAAACTGACTGGATTCATCGGGACTTATAGATAAATACAGTTGTGTATCATCAGCATAACAGTGGAAATTAACACCATGCTGTCTGATGATTTTACCAATAGGGAGCATGTATATAGTAAATAGAAGGAACGAACAAAGAGCAAATATAATTAAATATTAAATAAATGTAAAGTAAACAACAGTGTTCCACCATAATGGTTCCTAATTATATTTATTATATTTATTATATCACATTAAAATCATTTATTTTGTTCCTTTCTTTAAATTCCTGAAAACATACAATTTTTATAGGTTGTGTAAACATAATAAATATTGCTGTGCTGGTCTCCTCATTTATTGTTTTATATTTCATTACAGGGCTGTAGTTCTGGTAGTTATTAGTCTTTTACAGATGGAAGTAACATTTATGACTCCAGCTCTGATTCAGACTAATAGCTTATCATAGAGACAAATTTCTAACTCAGCAGATATTTTACAATTTACCATGAAGACACATTCCTAGAAAAAATGATCACCAGAATACAAGTGTAAAAAATAGAAATGGTTTAGTTAGGACATAAACTGGCACAAGTACAGATAAGCAACGTGGGATTATAAGGAGCTGGCATTAGTGGTCACCCAGTGAGTGTAGCTATATTAATGCAGTACCTGGCATCTGGCAGTCAGCAAATGCTTAAACACAAATAGCAGCACTTGATTAAAACAAGTTATATTTTGGGTCTGCATAAGGCTGGGTGGTCGTATTAAGTAAACGTCAATTCCTCCTGACGTGATTCTGTGTGATTAGTTTGTCGTTCCATCTGGGATTTCTCCCATTGAGCTTGATTTCTATGGAGGAGTTGTGATTGATTACTTTTGGATTTTTGTGCTGTCTTATATTTGCAGTTTGCCACCATTTTTCTAGTTTGGTAATGGCAGCGGGGAAAGCGAATGATCCCATTCACTGCACGATTGACCACACTTCCAAAAATGTAGCAACTGAACTCGGCACAAAAGGACTGTTTAATATACCTCATTGCTAGCAAAGATGTTTCGGTAGTGGAGCATGGTTTTACAGCGCAGGCAATATCAGGCAAGCTTTATCAAGCTAGCACATCACATATGTTACAGCCAAACCTCAGCGTTGGTCATCTCTAATCCAATCACTTAAAACTTCATAGCGAATCATCAGGGAGATGAGAAGAACTCATTTCCTCAATATAAAGCTCATGTAAGCAGTGATATGTGTTCTAGCCTCACTGGAGAAGGCTACAAGGTAATTAACTAGTATGGATCTGTCAAACATCTGCAAAATGAAAAAAAAGTCTATAGATGAAGGTGTGTTTCAACAAACTGAATTGATCCAACAGTGATTACAGCTCTTGTCTCAGAATTTCTTTTGTCCATGAGACAGCTGCTATGATGACTGGAACCTCTTCATATGTCGATAAGAGAAATGAAGCTTTATTGATCCCTGTGGGGAAATGGTATCATTGCAGGGGGGGGGGGGGGGACAAAGATAAATTGCAGCATGGGAATAAAAAAAAGTAGCCTGCAAGCACACAGAGGAAATCTACAAAAGGCTGTACAGAAGTAGAATTAGGAGGCTGGGAAAACAAGATATATCATGTATTGAAGCAGATCCATCGATTGAAACTACATAAGGCTTAGGATAGCAGATAAGAATAGTTAAAAGTAGAACTTTGGACCTTGAAAGAAGCTCAAATCTGATCCACCTATGTTCTGTGAGGCCGACACAAGCCCTTCAGAGCTGCTGGTATTTTCAGTTTTAAAGTTTTGCAGCAGTGTGCAGAATATCAGAGGATTATTAAAGGCAGCCGATACCATATGCATCCTAATGATCGTCCAAGCCTGCTGGCAAGACTGCTGAGGTTTTTGAAGCTCCCCACTACATTAAGGAGTCATAGATGGAATAATTCAATTTGCAAAGGCTGGCTCCAAGTTGGGAAGCAAGAACATTACTTAGTGGTATATGTATTATGTGAGACCAATCCATTTCACACCGTTACAGTAATGTGGAGCTTAAAGCAACATAAAGGCAAGGGAGGGGGTGGTCCATTGCATTAATTTCAGTGAGATGAAAAGAGCATTTTTCAACTTTTGATGTTTCTGACTAGAACTGAGTCTAATGCTTGAAACAGAAAAACAGGAAACTGAAGCTTCTTATTATAACAACTTTTTGAAGAGCAAATGAAAAGTCCAGATCTTCATTTTTAGGTAGGTTCATATCGGGAAATAAATCTTTATAATAAATACTTTATATACAATGGAGAACTTATGTTTTATAATTAAGCTGAGATGTATATTTATTATTTCAGTTTACTTCCAATAAGTATATATTTAGGCCCAGTATTTCAAATTTATAATTAAAAATTATATAATATTTTCATTTTACTTACAAATTTATATCATCAAGTTATTTTAATTGTTATTTACATGTTTTTAGATTTCTTACCTCTTTTTTATCAGTACCAATATGCATTTCCGCCTCATTTTGCAAATAAGGCAGGGGTGCATGTTTGTGAACACTGGAACTCCTGTATCACTTTCTGACACACAGGGTGTGTTTCACTGGTGGGCACTCATAGACACAGATGTTGACCGTCTATTTTTTCATAATTTGAAGGAAGGCTCAGTTTACAAGGGAAATGGCTAAATTAAAGTAAATATATTTTTATGAATTTTTTATAATCATACACATTTAAATCTGTTGTAGTTTAGATAAAAAATGATTATATTACATTCCTACTTCGATGCACTCAATGTACCCGTAGTGTTAAAGTCACAATAAAGAAAACTGACAAGATTTACCCTAAAGAAGCGAATGGTTCTTCCTATTAATCCAAGGAGGATTATTAGTAAGGTCATTTCCAATTCATAATTTTGTCATTATTTGGAGGGATTTCTGGAAACTGTTCACTATAGATTGACTGGCTTTCAACAAGTCTACATCTCAGCAGGTTTACTGTAAGGTAAAAACCAGACAAATTACAGCAAATATAAGCCAAATGTAAACATTTAAACTATAAAAAAGTATAAAAAAAACGAATGGATTTTATAACAAATATATTCTTAATAATTACTTTCAATTTAGTTAATTTCTTTAGCAATGTTTCACAGCACCCGTCAACATAAGGCAGTTAACAAAAAAATCTAATTTTAGTCAAAACATAAATGTATTTCAATAGATCTTAGTTATCAAACAGTGCATCAGTTTATTTTTCAAGTCAATATGGACAACTTTTTGTTTTAGGAAACACAGGTGAAACATTTATTCCTTTACTGGTCCATGATGGGCAGATGAGCGAAAGCAAGAATTTACGAACATCTCAACCATCACAGTGGACCGACATTCTACCAGAGAGCAGCTCAGTATAGGTTATGAACAGCACCAGCAGCACAAATGTGATACTCTAAACCGTGATCTCTCAGCAGTGCAAGTAGGGGTGTTTTTTTTCTGATATACCAAAATCTGTTATCAGTACCAGATCAGGACACCCTTACCTGCAATGCTCCGGTGCTCATGCCCTGCTCACATTCACGACCACAGAAGAGAGGAACATACTGCAATGCAAAGGCTCCAAACTGGCACATTCAGAATCAAAAAACATGTGTTCACATACACGCTGTACAGATTATCAGTCATCAATCATCAATCTCATTCGGATTACAATTCCATTCTAATTCCAGTGAAAATATTCCATTTGGTAATTTCTGATTACTTACATCCATGTAACTAATGTACCTGTTGGCTCCTCAGAATGTCCTTTTTATCTCTTTAGTTTCCCTAGCCTAACCTTAGCAACCCTGAATTCAATCAAGTACTTAAAGAGTGCATAGCATCAACCTGTCTCGCATAGGACCGTTAGAGTCCATCATCTGAAAATGAATCAGAAGTGGACACAAACCTAACAGTGATAACTGCTGCTGGTGATCAACAAAATCACAAAATACTGTTTGGTCATAATAAAGCAGCATGCTAATAATCCATCTGAGTCATCCGTCATATTGGATTAGTCATGAATTAAGATTACGGCTCAGAAAACACATTTGGTTTGGTTTCATCATGTCAACCCATCTGTCTTGATAATTCTTCATCTCCAATCAGCTTTCATTGCAGGTGATACAGAAGAGGATCTGGACAAAAGCGGGGAAACCAGGTGACTCAGAATGCATTAAGATAGAAGTGAGACGAGTTGAGCAAATCTGAGCAGAAAGAAAAAAGACGGATACATGATGACAGTTATGGATCCGGATAAAATGAATCCAAATTTTGTTTGTAATTCAATACAATAACCAATGCAATGTTCAATTATGTAAAAACATTCACATAATTGTTTTGACCTGAATAATAAATAAGCTATAATTAAAATAAAAACAGCTATAGTTCTGAACAGAATTTTAAATGTTATCATCATAGGCATAAATATATATCGATTTGGGGATTTTAATTATGCATTTATACCTTTCTGTTTGCAGAATTGGAAAAATAAATACCAAGCTCGTTTAGTGTTTTTTAAAGAACAACAATGGAGTAGACATGTAACAACCGATGTTCAACACTGGTGTACTGGCCAGGACAGGACCACACCTTTCAGCTTTACTGAGGAAAAAATAACTTTTTACTTGGGCACAATATAATGTTCTACTGGGAAGAAAACTTGTTTTAGGGGCTTCTAACATTTTTAGACCTCAAATGTGAAGAGCCACAGTCACTGGAGCATGAAGACAGAAAAACAGAAAGAAAAAAAAACTTAATCCATGAGAAACACATGGTTAAACACGCTGGGGGCTCTTACATGCGAGGAGGTCATCATATCTGCAGCAAAACTTTTCAGTTCCTTATGGGGTCAGTTTCAGTACTTGTATTGTTTTTAGAACATGGATATCATTTATAGCCATCTGCATTCCAGGTGAGCAGTGGTAGATGCCACAATGTACAGTGGGTGGACTATGAAACCGAAACACCTGAATTTAGACCACAATAATTTATTAGTGTGGTGTAGGGGCCCTACACCATACTAATAAATTACTGTGGTCTGTATACAGTGCTAATTAGTCTTGGTAATGACATAAACAAGTCCTGCACAGTGGTCAGAGGGATTTTAAGCCATTCTTCTTGCAGGATAGTGTCCAGGTCACGACGTGATGCTGGTGGAGGAAAACGTTTCCTTACTCTCCTCTAAAACTACCCAAAGTGGCTCAATAATATTTAGATCCGGTGACGGTGCAGCCATTGGAGATATTTAACTTCACTTTCATGTTCTTCAAACCAATCTTTCACCAGCCTTGGGCAATGGGCAATTTTGGTGAAAACAGAAGAGTTGAGGTGCATATTTAATTATGTTGTGAGTTGGGCAGCCGTGGTTTTATGTTTTTTTGGATACCATCTGGGCTAGCACCCAAACATTCCTTTTCAGACAGCTTCCTATTAGATATGGTTCGTCCTTCTTGGTGGTATGCTGACATTACCCTGGAGGGCTCATGATACATCACAAAGACTTGCTGTGTTGGTCACATAAGCTCAACTAAGACGTGCATCAACAATTTGACCTTTTTTGAACTCTGGTATGTCACCGATAATGTTGTGTGTATTACAATATTTTGAGCAAAACTGTGCTCTTACCTGCTAATTGGACCTTAACACTGTGCTCTTACTGATGCAATATGCAATTAATGAAGATTGGCCTCCAGGCTGGTCTAATTTACCCATGAAACCCCCCACACTAAAATGACAGGTGTTTTCAGTTTCATTGTCCAACCCCTGTATAACTCTGTATATTACCTGTGAAAACTAATATGAAATAATCTTTTACATCAGACTTTTTTGGGTAAAAAAAAAATAAAAAATAAAATTTCCGGGTAGTGATGTGACATTAACCAACAATCGAATTCTTTTGAATAGATTTTTACCGTGATCTACAGGCTGTATGTCAGGCTGCACATGACATACAAGTAGAGCGTTTTTCAGCGTCCCATGTTGTTGATCTGGTTTGGGGAGAGTTCTTGTATATCGTTGAGTGCACACTGTGACTTCATTGGAAAGCTTAGAATCCAGTAAATTAATTTAAAAATAAATTTAAAAATATATATATATATGACACTGGCATTTATCAGAAATGATATTCTGACTAGAAATTGTTTTTGTGAGTTAAACTATTTTGGTAAAAAATAACATAAAACACATTGAATTAACACATTTTTACGTCTATAATACATCATATACTGTATAAGGCTAGAACATCTTTCACAAGACATTACTTTTAATGTATGGGTGGATGGAGAAAGGTGGACATACAGAATGCATGCAGAGCCAACCACATAGTGCGAATTAGAACATTTATAGATTCTATGTATAATCTAATTTAAAAGCAAGATAAAAGACTCTTGAAGGGTTTAAAGGATCCTGCAGTTACTTGCTTTCTTTCTGTCTTTAAACTTCTTAGAATTATTCTAGTTTGGGTGAATGATAGGTTGAATTTGACAAGCAGGGAACTTTTCCCATCTCTTTAATTAGGAAGCTCTAAACTTAGTTTCCTTTAAATAAAACATGCAATCGAAAAAAAAGGTCAGTTAACGTTTGAGCAGAACTTGTTAGCAATATGTTTAGCAAAGCTGTAGCTGCTACTGAAACTTTCAAGGATACAGTCTGTGTCAAGAGTACCTATCACAATTGAGCTATTTCACCACCTACACCCTGACAGAGAAAACCGATCACAGATGCAATGCCAGACGTCTTCAAACGAAAAATCATTTCTTTACTTCCTACATTACTGGAGATATAAAACACATAGTCTATTGACATTTCTAAACTGCTCCCTCACAACTGAATTACACCCAAACAAACCAATTAAAGACTCTCTCATTGAAACAAATATCACATTAACGCACACTTCAGTAAACGAGACAAACAGACTTGCTTTAAACTGATAACTTGTACATCTGACATAACAAATTCAATTCAAGCTTTAAACAAACACAATAAATCAATGTGTATGTTGGAACTAAGTGGATAAAACGCTGAAATAAAAGCCAAAAAAGACTAACGTTAAAGCAAAATACAATACATCTATGTTGATTTCTACTTTGCTTGTGATGATTTTAAAAGCTGCTTTCCTTCCACTCCTCTTTCAAACCAGAATCAATTAGTTAAAGTCCTCATCAGCATCTCATCCTGTGCTGCAGAGGCCTAGTGAAGAGCAAAGCTCACGATTCTGAGAAAACTGCATTATTTTTTGAATTGTTTTTTCATATTAAAGGTTGAAAGTCTCAAACTTAAATTTAACATTTATCGGAGGGAAAATATTTCCATTGATTTTTAGTAAAAGGGGGTTTATGTTGCTGACATACGTAGAGTACAGCAAAAAGTCTCACAATTGTGTTGAGGATACAATCATCAGAACCAAATACAGTACCTAATAAATTTTAATGTAAAGAAGCTGTTAAATGGTTCAATTCAGGACATATCCCAGAATGAATTACACCAATTATCTTCAGCATGTGACAATAGGTGATGCTGCCAGTGTCACTCTTGTTGGAAACATTTAGCATCTTACGTGAGTACAGCCTGAAATTAGCCAACATTTGAGCAATAAATGTATATTTTAGTTACATATTTATATTCCATGCCATGACACCTTTCTGAAGCATCAGAATGAAAGAGAAACAGTTAATATTAATATTGTAATGGAGATTGAAGGTGTCAGATTGTTACATTTCTTTAGTTATTTAGGAGGGAACAAATTTTAAGGTTTAAATTAGAAGCCTTGCTGCAAAAATAAATCACATGAAATGTTCATGTGTAGATTAAAAAGCTTCTGGCATTGTTGGGCATGTTATTTACGGTTATCGTTTTGTGATTATATTGTCATGCAATCTTGAACCTGTTTAAATGACTATAAACGTAAAGGTGGGTGTCAAAATTATTCATGTTTGCAATTTTGTTTCTAAGAGAATTTCTACAAAGAACTATAATAATCTCAAAGCCAAATTTTGTTCCTGAAAAATAAATAAATCAGGTACAACTTCTGTAAATAACTCATCTTCTTGTGTGGAATGTTGTGCATCATGTGGTGAAACGTTTAAACCTGACAATTAATGTTCAAAATAAGCACAATAATATGCCTTAAAAAACAAAGACAGTCCACATCAGGAGGCTGGACGCATACATGATTAAAGGTCCATCTTTATTTCAGCACATCGCTGTAATAAAGCACTAACTAATTGGTGTTGGCCGTGTTTTCGATGTTCTGCTGTTTGTATATGACAAGCGAAAGTAACACCAAGGAAACACCAAGGAAACTAATGAGCGCACTGCAACAAAGAACTCACCAGTTATAAATCAAAGCCAATTAAATCCCAGACCCATTACAGCTCTTCTCCTAATCCACGCACATGAAAGTCTTCTCAGTCAGAACTAAAGTGTAGCTGAGCTGGGGCTGCTGGGTACAAGTGGAGGAGGGTTGCTAATAATTGCATCCATCTATCAAACACTAGGTCAGTGTCACTATTTCAAATGACAACATCCTATGGTGCAGCTGCTGACTAGGGCACTGTCAGCAATGTTATCGCACAGGGCTGTTCAACCACTGTGCTGGAAATTGGCAACGCGAGAGGAAGAGGCCAGAAGCAGAGGTGTGCTGTCTGACCCTCTGCTGCCGCTATAACTAAAGACTGTAATACAACAGCCATAAGGTTAAAGATAAGGCAATCTCAACTGTAACGGGTTGTGTCAGGGGAAAAATAACAACACCAGAATGGGAGAAGAAGGATGAGAAAAAAAGTAGTGTTTAAAAAAAAAAGGAACATACCTTTGTGTTATACAATGTCACCTTTAAAAATGAGTAAGTAGTATGAATTAGTGTTCGATAAGTTTCACCGTTTACAGTATAAATTGTGTGTTAATATGTGTAAGAGGAAAATAATCAACAGGATGCTGTTTTTTTAAATTCTTCTACTACTGCCCACTATCTATTTCTACGGTACTACAGATTCTACAGAGGAAGCAAGGAGGTTTTTCAATTACTTGAACAAACTGTGACTCACTGAGATTTCAGACTAAGAAACTTCAAGGATACAAGCAAAGAATTCTATGATTGCTGTAATGATGATTTAAAATAAATTTTAAAAAACTTTTTTTAGAAAATGGAAAGATGTAAACCTTGTTTTCCTGTACCAGAGCACCCTTGGCCTTTCAGCAAGGTAAGTTTGCTCTTCTGCTGCTTATTTAAGGAAGCATCTGTTTCTGTTTATATATGAATTGTCTCATTCACTTCAAATTTTTGTTAAAATATTTTTTTTGTTCATAATTGCGACTACCATCAGACATTACGTGAACAGTTCAGAAATCCACAGCGACCGGAATGCCCTGAAGATCGATGTAGACTTCACACATCAGCAAAAACTGTCCGACTGTATCGCCATAACATCATGTTGTTCATTTCTTTGTCTAAATTGGGTGAGATCTTATGATCCACTTGGCTTGTTCCAGGAAAAAAATACAATGTTCCATTTAAAATACAATGTTCTCATTTAACAACATTGAAATCGTTGGCAGAAGCAAACTGTTTTATTCTCACCCATTGATATTTCACAACTGCAGTGAGAACTTCAGACAAAAATGGTTATATTGATTTCTGTGAACCAAATGAATCAAATTTCAAACAAAGTAAGAACTACTTTTTGTTTTGACAACTCCTTGTCAACTGCAACTTTGAAAATTCAATAAGTCAGATCTTGAAGCAGCCACACAACACCCAACCAGCATACCTACGTGGGCCCCATGTGGGATAAAAGATGACTGGTTTTTCAATGGGAGCCCGGTGCCTTATTCCTGTAGGAACAATGGGGTTGTTCTCACCTAACCTTGAAGTGAATTACATTATTAGACCTGCAATCTTAAAGAAATCTAAGTCCTAAAATACTTTAGCACAAGATTTATTTAAAAAACAAAACAAAAACAAGAGACAAAAAATTTCTTTTGGTCAAGGCTTTTTATTTGGAAATTAAAAATTATTTATACCTCAGCAATAATTAGAACTTTATGAACAGAGGAATTGGTGCCACAACAAGAAATTCACTGGTAAAAAAAAAAAAATCTCCCAAATTGTTTGGCAACAAGCTTGTCTACTGGCACATACATACATATATAAACACATGTGCACACACTTATCTTTAACAATACTTTTGTCCAGCATTTTAAAATAACTTGCATGCCACATGCATGCTTAGAATTATTGACATTATTGACACTGTCCACCTTGGAAGACCTGCCCACCTGAGTTTTAACTGGCAGCCTTCCTAGTCGCTCTAACTCTGCTATTTCTGCCTCTGTCACAGGCTCCAGTAAACCACTTTGATAGTGCCTTTTCCGTATCTTTATGTGTAATTCCATGGATGGATCTTTCTTTCTTTTAAGTGCCCCTAAAATGACAAGCAAAGGTAGAAATTCTATTAGTATTTTACTGAGATTTGCCTCTCCCCTTCAGGGGGCAAAAATGCTTGCAGAGATCTGCCAAAATAAATTCACTCTTGAGTCTTTATTATTAAGAACACACACTAGATTCTTATTTTAAATTGAAAATATCAATCTATATAAAACTACTGATGTAAGGAAGGTTCTATTATGGTGTTGTACAGTTATTTTGCTTTAGGGAAACTAATTGAAAAGAAAAGTTACTCTGACCATTGAAACTGATATTTACCATACACAACATCAAAGAGACGCTGGTCCCGGAACTTGTGTTTCCCATGTCGGCCAAAAAGGTTGAACTGGACCGCCAATTCATGGGAGATGAGGAACCCCATAGCTAGTCGTATTGCGTGATCTACGGACGGTCCTCCAATTTCCACAACCATGGTAACCTTCAGTGTAATGACAATTACAAGACATTTGAAAATCAGGATGCATAGTTATAGTTTGTTTGATTAATTGATTTGTTATTGTTTCACACATATATATCTTATATGCTGAATTTTAAACATGGACAAAATCCCAATTGTTAATGTATGAGCCAATTTAATGTTAAGGTAGACCTGTCACGATAGATTTTTCCAGACAATAAATTCCCTGAAGTTACTGTGATTAAATGTTTTGAGATTATTTTCGAATAATGTAATAGTAAATAATGCAAGAACACACTCAAAGATTGATACTTTAAATTCTACTGAACAATGAGCACTGCAATTGGAAGACAATTTAAATATCCTATTATCAAGTCTATGTAAAGAAATGTGTACTTCAAAAAATGGCTAGTTGAGACCTAAACACAAAAACTGAATACTTGTCATCCAGCATGTAGTAGAAACAGAAAAGCCATAAATCATGGAAATTTGTTTTATTTTATCATGTGATTAGTTGATTAATTGTTTACTGCCTAACTAAATCTTAATTTTGAAGGAACAAAATATTAACTTACAACACCAGACATGAAGTCTGAGTGACCCAGCTTCTCATTCATGCCCAGGACATCATTGATTGTACACATTGGAAAAACAACTCCTTCAGGTGGTTCAACCAGTGGTGAAGCAGATTTCTCTCTCAGTAAGGTATTCAGCAACTGTCCGTGTGGTTTTTGTGTATCCTCATTAAGCGAAACCAGTCGTGTAAACATAGCCTCTCCAAAGCTGGAGCTGCTCCTGCTAAAAGAAGTTCCAGGACTTTTAGAAAGACTTGCGGTAGGGCTTCTCAGATTTGGAGTTGGTGCTGGGTTGGGGCTTCCAAGAACAGAGGTTGCAATGGAGCTTTTCTTTCTGTGCACACAGAGACTACTTACTTTTGAGTGGAACTTCATTTTCCCAGTCCACACTGTCTTCACTTGATGAAAATGTGCCCTATTTTTTTTCTAGTTCATTGTGAGAGAGATTCAGAAACAAGATCTAAACAAGATACAAAGGATAAGAAAAAGGTACAGCTGAACCTATGAAAAGCAATAGGGAGGAAAGTTTTTAAAAAACGTATTAATTTAATTCAGGTTAAGCACGAAAGTGGCTAAATCCACCGTAAAGCTCATAAGTATTAGCATCATTCCTACAAATATGTTGTTCCTTTAAGCCCTGAAGGATAAGGAGGAAAAGCTAAAGCAAGGAGTACCAAATAGGTATAGGAATTGAGAGCAGTTAAAATGACTAGGAAAACATAAGATTTGGAGTTGTGTGTTATATAGGTCCCTGTTCCACACTACCTTCTACGCTTTTCTGGGATATCATTATCTGTTTGAAGATCCGATGTTGCTTCTGCCCTTGCAAGCTTTCGCTGTGCTTCTCCATAGGATCCTTTAGAAAAGAATGTTTAAAAAAAGTATTAACACATTTCTAAATCAAAAGCTGACATTTGTATGAACATCAAAATGTTCATACAGGTAAATGTTTGTCCACTGCAGTTCCAAGGACAAGCACACAGCATATTTTCCATAAAGCATCTGGCTATAGTTGCTGCTTTACTGCTTTAGTGACATTTATACCAAGGACTGCTGGCCAGAAGAACTGAACCTTGTTTTCATCTGTAACACACCTTGATTGGATAATATCCACTAACTTCATTCCCTATGTTGACTCTTCACTGTTTCTTTACTGTATTTTTTATGCACTGCAAGCATCTGTGTAACCAAAAACAAATTCCTTGAATGTGTGAGCATACTTGGCCAATAAAGCCTGATTCTGATTCTGATTCACTGAATTCCACGATGCTGACGGACATGCTGGAAGTTCATATTAAGTAAATTAGAGTTCATGTAACTAAGGAAAGACAACGTGACCGTCCTGCAAAGGAAGGACTACCAGTTTTTTTTGTCAGGCTTGTCACCGGTACACCATAAAGATGCTCAGAAAGTTGTGTCACAGTTCTGATTCCTAGAGAAGATGAATCAATAGGGTATCTCCAGAAACAGTCTAGCTGTTCATAAAATTGACACACAGTGTACATGGCTCCAGATAACAACTGTATTATATTCCTTATTACAGCAAATTTGTCCTCAACATCAAAACAGTTATCTCCTACGCAACATGATGATGGTTCTGTTATGTCTGTACTAGCTGAACTGCACACAAGCAGGGAATTCTGGGAGAGTTGATTGTGGAATGTTGAATGTGGAATTTGAGCTTTACTCTGTCTTCCATCTTCTCTCAGAATGGGCTGTTCAGCTAAACGCCGGACGACTTGTTGGAGAGGGTTTTGGGGTCTTCGTGCAAGTCCATTCAATTTTCCAAGATAATTTCCAAAGGGAAAACATGAAATATTGTCCAAGGCACCATATATTCTGGCATCATCAGCAAAATGAATGAGTCAGTGGGTGCTGTAGACTTAATGTTCTATTCCACTTTCCAAAATTGGCAACATAACACTTCAACAGTTTTCCAGCATAGTCACAGTATTTACAGCACAAAACAGGACTGAGAAGAATTCTCATTGCTATTGAGAGCAACAGAAAGTTGTTATACATTTGTGCTGATAGTCGTCCTTGAAGAACCACTGGGCCAGTGTACAACAGAAATTGTCTGAATTCTGTTTGTGGTTTTCTAGAAAAATTTATTGGAAGGTGATCTCTGAATGATTTCTAGAGATTAGAAATAATTGAAATGGTAACTGCAGACAGCCTTAAAGGTCATTTGATCCTCAAACTTATAACTTTTTTAACATGTCCTAAACAAACTAGATGCATATAGTCAAGCACAAAGCTTGACACCATTCTGTCATGATCCGTGTTGTAGTTGCTTTGTTTTACTTTGTTATCATTATTGTTTTGTTATTCTTTTCTGTGTTCTCTCTCTTTTGCATATGCAAAAGCTGCATATGCTCAGAAAATCCAGGGACACTTCTCCTCCCAGGATCCACAGAGCATGTGGAAGGGCATCAAGTGCATGACAGACTACAAACCTAAAACTGCACAATGCCCCACAGATCCCTCCCTGCCTGAGGCTCTCAACCAATTCTACGCCCGGTTTGACAACCATGACACCCTCCCCAGCACCAGAATAACAACTCCACCAGGAGAAGAGCCCATCAGTGTGACTCCAGCAGAAGTAAGGAGGATGCTGAGGAGGATCAACCCCCGGAAAGCTGCTGGCCCAGACAACATCCCCGGACGGGTGCTGAGAGAGTGCGCGGACCAGCTCTCAGACGTGCTGGCGGACATCTTCAACGCTTCCCTCATCCAGGCAGCTGTCCCCACCTGCATGAAGACCGCCACCATCATCCCGGTCCCCAAGAGCTCTGCAGTGACAGGTCTGAATGACTATCGGCCAGTAGCCCTCACACCGATAGTCACAAAGTGCCTCGA
>JAVLVB010000555.1:131666-189291 GCA_032876305.1 Orestias chungarensis | reverse complement strand
GGATTTATAGATAAATACAGTTGTGTATCATCAGCATAACAGTGGAAATTAACACCATGCTGTCTGATGATTTTACCAATAGGGAGCATGTATATAGTAAATAGAATTGGGCCAAGTACAGAACCCTGTGGTACTCCACAAGTAACCTTACAATGCGGAGAGGATTTGTCATTTAAATGAACAAACTGGGATCTATCAAGGTGATAAAAGAAGTGATAGTACAGGCTCATCCCTGTAACTGAAGAGCTATCGATGGACTTGTTTCTGTCATCAAACTCTCTAAACAATGAGAGTCTGCAGGATCTGGTCAAAGGGAGCGGAGAAAAGTCCCTAGGGGATGCTCTTTTTCCGTACCTTGACTGCATCATGCAATTCGTATTTACAAAGACAAGATGGCCCTTTTGGAATAACCCACATCAACTAGCATCTTCAAGTAGAAAATCTTGATTTTGCTGGTGAAGACGTAATTAAGGGCAATGCAGTTGATGCCAGATGGAGCTTTCATTTGGACTTGGAGGTAGAGACGGTTTATCCCGACATACGTAATATTAATCTTGTTGGGAGCAAGCAGTTTAAATGAAGTTTTGTGCTAAATATTGAAATGGTGTTGACGAAAAACATTAGTTGGCATTTCATCCATCCATCCGTCCATTTTCCGACCCGCTTATCCTTTTGGGCTCGCGGGGGTCAGCAGTATTGCTTTAAAAACATTCTTCCGCGTAAGTAGACTATCATCAGATGAAAAGATTTAAAAGGTATCTTTTGTTCTTTTCCATTGTGTTACATAGAAGTAACAGAAACAAGATTCATTTTATTTTAGCGGGATGTAATTCAGGTGTTGGAGGAAAAGAAAGGGAATGTGCTCATCCTTAAGCCCCGCCCTCCTGTCCAATATTTTGGAGGGTTTGAGCTGCACAGAACCAACATAATTCACCTAACCCACACAAATACAGACCACATGACATGTAACAATTTCTATGTTTGCTTATTCATTTTAAGCCTATTGCACAAATACATTTATCTTTCGGAAAAGGTGCTTGCCTGCAAATAAAAGTAAGCTGATAATATAGTGTATGAAGAAGAGTGGAATACTAACATGTCAAAATTATGACAATAAAATATATTTTAAGAAATCTCAAAGGAAAATCTTACAGCTGCAGGAACCACTGAGAAAAGCATCACTTGGCTAAATAATAAAATACCAAACCAAAAAATTCAGTCTCTATATCTCATGAAGCCAATTACCTTTTTCTTTTCACTTTAGTGCTAAAAAATGCTCACAGAAAATAAGTAGACAACAAAAACAGTGATAAGTTAAAGAATCAATAAAGTATGTGGCTCTTAAAGGGACATCGTTAATTATATAGGTATATACATTTTAAGGAATATAGAATCCACAAGTAATTTTCTTTATAATGAACATACAGCTGGAGGAACACATTAAAGTAGTAAGAATTTTAAAAAGTTGCTATTTGAAGTCATGTTCAACCGTAATAATTTGGATTTTATAGGTCGCAGTGTGTTTAAAATTTATAGTAGCTTAAGAAATAAAGAGGATATTTGAACATTTGCTTTTACCTCATTTTGGTCCATTCCCCCATCTTCCCGTCTCTCAGGATTTAGTCTGATGGGTTTAGTCCTTAAAAATTAAACCGTTTCCAAGGAAAGCACTCTGGTGAACCACAAAAATGGCGGAAGCATGGCGTCAAAATGGACGTTTTACGCCTCTGAGACGCCTCTCTAAGCATGCTGCAGTCAGATGTTGCTAATTTCTTTCGCTTCGTTGTCTGTGAGAGCGATAAAGTAAGTTAAAAAAGAAAATGCTGGTTTCGAGGAGTCAAACTGTTTTCATTTAATGTGATGTAAGTCTGAAAAAGTTTCCACACAGTGATGAATATGTATCAGAATCACTTGGGCTTTTAACAAACAGCTAATTATCTTTGTTTTTCTTACATTAGGATTTAGTTGACTATCCAAACGTGCTTAACAATGAAGGAATGCTAAACACGAGCAAGCTGTCATTGCCAACACTTGATTTTGGAAAGAGAGGTTTTCAGCCCAGGGTGGCACTATCCAGAGGGCGTCCCGGGCATTCAAAACAAAAAACAGATTTAAAAAGATGATTTTTATTAAATTACAAGATTTGTAATCAATTAAAGTAAAGGTTGTATAATGCTTGTTGTCCGATACAACAGTTATCTATGTTCGCACCTCGAGCTGTGAGATGTCATTTATCTTCTGCTACGTTACGTCATGTTTGAAATAATTTTGATGAGTTGATTGATAGAGCCGGATAAGTCCTGGGTTTCAAAGGCTATGTTCACACAGCAGGTCCTGATTCTCCATTCAATATTTGTTTTCTTTCTTGCTTTTAAATCCCATATTGGTCCTTCATACCACTGATTAAATTAAATCACCATCAGATTTGTTTGTGAACATTCTGTCACACACAAGTTCACACACTGGTGCAATATTTACAGCGGTAACAATGGATGCCGCCGTCTGCAGATCATCACAAGATCACAACAAGATTAATGAAGCTAAGAAAAAAAAAAGCCAAAACAAGGCTTGGCATGCTTCAGAAGATGTTCGTATGGTGTAGAATTATTGACACTTTTCTTACGTCAATGACATTAAAGTCTGAAAAAATGGGACATATTGTGTCATGATCACATCAGTGGGCCAATGCAATTGATGACTTCCTATTTTTATCCTGCCTAATTCTCCTTGTTCCGCACTATTCCAGAGCTAGACTCCAGCCCTCGCTGCTACTTTAAAGATAGCCTTAATGGAATCTCAAACCTTTTATGTGCAGCAAATGCTGTCGTAATATTAATAAATCAACTTCTTTGTCTTCTACCATTCCCTCCTTTCGTCTCCTTCATATATTACAAAGATTAAATGACACTATGAAAATCCAGAAAGCAATTTACAGGGTATGGACCTTCCTAATTTATTGAGTCATTTTGCTCCCAATTAAACCATCCGAAAAAGTCATTGACCATTTTTTTTTTAGAAAAGTAGGTAAAATAGTTTTCATCCACTGCAAAATGATTATGGTTGAAAAATTTTTGTATGTTACATTTTATGGTAAAAATGAATATGATTATGAGGTGAAAGCAAATTGTGTTGTAGATTTGAAAGTTAGTTAGTCACCCTGAGTCAATAATTTACAAGACTACCTTTTACTTCTCAAACAGATTTGCATAAATTAGCTAAAGCTAACCTTGACACAGACTTTTTGATAAAATGCGTCTGACTGGATGATTCTAGCACTACTATAAAGTGAACCATTCTGCTGTAGCTGAGGTTTTATTTCCAGCATGTTGTAATGTTTATGCTGGAAGGTAAACCTCTCTCCCAGTCTTAAGTCTTTTACAGACTGTAACAGGTTTTCCTCCTGAAGGGTGGAGCTGAATACCGGGCTTCTGGCACAGCTACTAACCATCATGCTTCGTCAGCAAGAGGATAACAGGAGCTGTCAGCCGGACATTTCACACCCCAGTGTTGACGACCGTGGTAACCTCTATTCCTCTGTGAACTCCCCAGTGATTTATGCTATTTTCTGTCTTAGAAAAGTTTCTTCTGTGCCTTCCAAGAGAATCTTTCCTCGATAATCTTCCTCACATTATCCTCTGGAAGAAATCCTCTGATCTTCCTGTGCAACAACCACTCTGAACATACTTAGCTAGCAGCCATGTGATCTCTAATCTCTTACCTTACAGCTCTTCAACACACATCCAACACTTTCCTCATCCAACCAAACAGGCCGATACATCCTCGACTACAGCCTTCCTCCATCCATCATACATCCATTTTTACCTCTACTCCACCTCAGTTGTATTCTATTGAAAAAAACTGTTGTAGTGGTTTTAAACTGTGATGCATTAACAGCTTGGGCCCTTTCCATGACTTTGGGGAACTAAGATGTTAACATTGGATGTTTCACAGCACAGTAGCAGAGTGTATAACCAGGACATTTCACAAGCCTTAATAGAAAAACAGAAGAAACTGAAGTTGAAGTTAGAGCCTGATTATACCTTCCAATTTGAAAAATTCCCAAAAGCAAATTTGAAGGAATTCATTTGTAGAATAATCTAGTCTATGTCAGAAGTGTTTGAGTACTTTAGTTGTAAAGATAAAGCAAGGTATAGTTGCTTTATGCTGTATGTCAAAACCAAAATCTATAAGCAATTTAGCAAGCCACACATCTTTCAACAGATCAGCAATAGTGTTAACTCTTACTGCACACAACAAAGAGACTAAATATTAAATTAGCCGCTGGCTTTCCCCAGCAGACCACTGAACATTATTTGCATTCTTTAATATCACGCTGAGAAGCTCCATATTCTGCCTGAATCCGACCTCTGTTTGGGTTCTGATACCATTTTTATTATTATTTTTGTCTGTGGAACTTGGAACAGGCTTTGAAAAGCGTTGGGGGGAAAAGGCCTAATAGAGATTTCTCTGATGAACTTTTAGGAAAACCCCTGAATGAAACCTAGTTCCCATTATACTACGTAGTAGCTCTCCAATTTTCTCAAAAAAAAATCTTTGAGGCCTTCACAGAAAAGCTGCATTTACAATGAGATTAAAGTAACCACAGTTTAATTTTATTACTATTTTACTGTGCTTTTGAAAGCAATTGGTTCCATTTTTATTGTCATACCTCCGGCTCCATGTAAAGGTGCTGAGAACTGATGCATGACATGTTTGATTTTGATTTGTGAAATACATAAAAACTGAGCATTCTTTTTTAAAATGACTACTTTTTGTCAATCTTACACATTAAAACCCAAGTAATATACACTGAAGTTTAGAATCTTTCCCAAAGGGTTATACTTTACCCTTACCTGGTCTTTGTCTTGGTATTTGCAGACATTGTCTCTCTTGTAATACGGAGTCCTTCTCTGTTAAGCCCTCTTTTGTACAGGCTGTTGTTAAGTCTCTGTTTAAAAGGTTTTTAAATGTTTTGAACACCATCTTAAAAACAAACATATGGTAGGAAGTGCTGGATTCTCACCACCAATTGTTTTTGCGTGGCTAATATAAATCTCAGAAGTATTATTTCATTTATTTTAATCAGAACAAAAAGGGTCCATCTCAAACATCATACTGAATAAATAAATCTGTAATGCGGCCTGTTCCCCTGCTTTGATGTAGATCACTTGCAAATTTAAAGCAATTCATTGCAGTTCTTTACATTCCCAGGCTAACTATGATGAGGGGGTGGTTTTTATATTTGGATGTTGACTGGCACCAGCAGACCCACCCGACCCAAATAGGGACAAGGGTGTACAGAACATGGATGGATGAATGAATGAGGTGAGCACAAAGCTGTGAGAGCTAATTTGAGAGCAAAATCTTTGTTTATGATATTGTTTATTGGCTTACATTTGTAAATCCATAATCTCTGAGGCCAGGAGTTGTTCAATAACTGCTACAAAGTTCATTTTTAATTGCGAAGTGTGACCTACATGTGTTTCCGCTGTGGTAGATTAAAATGTTACAACTTGAGTCAATGTTATATTAGAATCTTTTGTTTTTTCTATATCAAAGGTCCCACAAACAAACAACACCCTTATTAATAAGCTGGTAATGTGTA
The DNA here is from genome assembly GCA_032876305.1 of Orestias chungarensis. Taxonomy (NCBI): domain Eukaryota; kingdom Metazoa; phylum Chordata; class Actinopteri; order Cyprinodontiformes; family Cyprinodontidae; genus Orestias; species Orestias chungarensis. Next base: position 183,686 of record JAVLVB010000555.1, on the reverse strand, counting down.
ATCAAACACAAGTTTACTAGGTTATTGGCTTTATTACTACTAAAAGACTTTTCATTTCATTGGAGGCTAATATATCATATGTCATTCTTACATTAATTCGATTTGGTATAATATTGAGGAGGCTGGGGAGAACCTCCTGACTTTTAGTTTCATCTGCTGGTCTCTTGCTATAGCGGCGGGTAAACCTGACGGTGGCGTTATTTCCTTAAAGCAACATCATTCTGAGTTTGGTGAGTTTCACCAACTACTCCAGGAGCAAGGTTTGCTTTCAGCGCTGTTTGATATTGTTAATTACTTTTCTTATGTAAGTAAAAGTCAGATAAAAAGTAGAATTTGGTAAAAACTAGGTATAAACCATGTCTACAAGGTGAGCCATTTATATGGATACACCTAAATAAACTGCGAATGATTTGTGATATTAACCTCTGTTTGTTCCACATTACTAGATGGAAGAGGGAAAACTTTTCAAAACTGGTGGTGATCATGAGGTCGGCAAATTTGGATCCAACTTTAGTTTTTTCAATGGGAAGAGGGTCCTGTGACACAGCAAACCTATTGAGTATTTCATAAGAAAAACAATGATGTGTTTTTAATGTAACTTTATCTTTTTATTAGTTATTTACAAGATTCTGACCATATATAAATTGTGTTGAAGGTTTTGGATTGTCATCTTCTCCCACTTTTTACACACTGATAGCAACACCGTTGAAGAAATGCTAGCACAGGTTTCCAGTACCAGAGGTTTCAGGTGCTGGACATCTCGTATCTTCACAGCACAGGCAATTGAATCAGATGACCCCAAAGACAAAAGTGTAAGGATGTCAGATTGGGTAGAAATTGAAGAAGTTGAAAGTGAGGAGTGGAGCAAACTCAGACTACTTTACACTTGTAGATGTCTACATGAAGCATCTTAAAGGGCATGTTTACATAGACATAAGGATTTAAAATGAATAGCAGATCAGAATATTCTGATTGCATTCAGCTCATTTGTACTAAAACTGCAATCGGAATGAGATGGGTGGTTTATGTCAACTCAGTATCTGAATAACACACATGCAAACTGACCTGCCTGCCCTATGTCAACCAGCCGTATTTCTCCCTCTAGTGGTCAGGCACGTAATGCCGGGGAAACAACTGGTTGCCATATTAAACCTGTAGCTTGAGTGTTAAAAGCGTAATCGCTTTCAGTACCTGCTGCTTTAAGTGTGCTTTGTTGTTTGCCTTTATTTTTCAGCACAGCTGGAAGCTTAATTACTTTTTCTCCATGGAAAAGGAACATTTGACAAGTCTGAATGTCAAAGAGTTTCTGTTCAGAATCACACCTACTGCATGTAAACACATATTTCAGTCAAATTACTTAATTTTATGCATTAATTAAGATAAGATAAGATAAGATAAGATAAGATAAGATAAGATAAGATAGACTTTAATGATCCCGGAGGAAATTGTTTTCAGAATCAGAATCAGAATCAGAATCGTTTATTGTCATTCACACACGTTTGGTTAAATTGATCCCTGTTTCAGTGACAAATTAACAAAAACATGTAGACTACAATTGTGTATATATTTTCTTTAATGAGCTAAAAATTCAAAGGGTTTCCTAATTTATACCCATGACTTCACCGGAGAAACAGTCTTCATTTGAATTAGTTAGTAAAACTAATATTAAAATGAACCACTTAGTCCTACAGACCTAAATCCTGTTTTTGATGACAAAACATAGTGTTTCTGCTCTGTGACAGAACACATAAAAAAGCAACATTGACTTTAACTTAAACAATGGCCTATGGCTCTGTTTGCTTTGAAGCATTAGAACCTGAATGGAAGCTTTTTTGTTGTCAGTTATATCCTCAAATATTGATCCGGTACTGACAAAAGCCTTTTGTTTTTTCTACCATCACAGACAGAACATGTTAGTGTTTCGACCTTAAAGGTCATCCTGCAATATAGCATCACAATTACTCCTATAGCAAAACCAATTGTTACTGTTGAACTCCGGAGTTAACAGATGTTTTCTCCTCTCTTTTAATAGATTGATTAGCTCAAAGCTAAAAGAGCATAAAAACATGGTCCCTCCTAATGTTAGGGTCACATGTCATCCAGTAGAACACAGGAACACACATCCACTGTCACCAAAGAATAATTTAGATTCCCAAAGTAACCTAACAATCTTGCTTTCAGACTGTGTGGAGGAGAAAGCGCAAGCCACAGTATACTGAAGAGAACCTGCGCATGAATCTGCAGAATATTTAAATGACGTATAGAAAAACCTGGAACATACTGCGATGCTACACTGACGACAGCTCAACAACAGTTAACAAAGCAATAGAAAAATAATTTAAAAAATGAACCAATAAATTTTCCGAATGTTTTACAATTTCTGCCTTTAAGTAACACACAGTCAATTTTGTAATGAATAAAGTAAAAAAATGTTTGTGAAAATTTAGAGACTAGGAACTACATTTTAAAAGTTTGCTTAAATTAGGACAGTTAGACAGGAACATAGCAGGAGACTGCAGGCCAATGTTAGCTTGTTTCCTTTATGTGTTGACAGAAAAGCCATGCCCTAATGAAACCATTCTCCTTATTCTGGCTTTTCACAAATAGGAAAAAATTGGTATGTATAACCAACCCATGAAAGTTTAACAATCTTAGTTTGATAATATCAGTTAACTGGCAACTAGAGTCCATCTATGTATAATTTCATCTCTAAAGGAACTTTAAAACAGGCATGGGCAAACAATACCCAGAGGTTTGAATATCTTATATTGTTTACTCATATAAAGTGTATTAAATGCTTGTAAAGATAATTACATAGACATAGCAATCCCTCATAACTAGATGTCCCCAAAAAATCCTTAACTAGAAACGCAGCCAAGAGATGAAGGATATCTCCTAAAGGAGCCAAAGAAAATAAATGACACTCCGGGATTGGCAAACACCAATCCACCAGCCCAGACACTTTCTGTAAAATATCATAGATCTTGGCAGGTTTTATGGTAACTTACAAAGTAGGCAGTTTGCCTAAGGACCCACACTGGAGGCTGTTGGTGTATATGCTTGCCCACTTTCCAATTGAGCGATCCAGCCGCCTCATAACACCAACACCAAATAATATGTTTTTGTTTAATTTTTGTTTAATTTTGGGTTGAAGTCTGAGCCCAGACCTGCAAGGCAACCTTCAATTGGCATTCTCACATGTGAGAGCTCTCTGACAGCGCCGCAAAGTTACAAGAGTAGATCGCTTGTAGGTAAACTGATCCACGCGGAAATCTTGAAGAAACAACGATGAACGAGAGATCAAAAGGACAGCTTAAAACATCCCCCGTCAGGATAAAACAAGGTAACTGAGTTCAGGACTTTTTGTTTCACTTTTTAGCAATGATGTTGGAGATTTTAGCAAAATAAGCCAGTTTATTGTTGTTTTTAATGAATAGTTAATTCTAACTTTCCTGGTTGGAAACGTCTGCATGTTATTCAGTTATCAGAGTTATCAGAGTAGTTTATTTAATAAAATCCTTGATTTGTGAGGTGACTAAGAAAAAAATCTCTAATGTTTTCTTGCATCTCTCACTTTATAGAGAAACAGCGGCAAGACACCACAGATTACTGAGTCTGTTGAAGAAAGAAGACCAAAGCAAAGAAAAAGAGATGAAGATGAAGTCTCCGAAGAAGCTGGACCCTCCACAAGCTTCCAGGACAAGATCAGGACTGTTAGGAGAACCAAGAGGAAGATTTGCCAAGAAGGAGAGGGACCTTCACCTCCAGCCAAGAAGAAAAAGAAGAAGTTACTCCTCGAGCAGGTCCTGGTGAAAGGAAAACCTCCCTCCTCAGTGGGCAAAAGCAAAGGTTGGTTGTTTGGAGAAACTACTGTTAAAGTTTAAAAATGATTTCGTGGACTACATGTACTATGCAGCTATGACACGAAGAAGATAGGTCAAAGTTTAACAACTGTTAGTTTCATAACATAGCGGTCATTCATCATGAGATTGAACGCCCATAATTATGTTCACATCAGTTAACAATGTTTTATTCGGATGATTTGTGAAACTCAAAATTGTTTTGATGTGTCTAGCTGAATTCCAGGAAACGTATATTGAGTTTCATCAACTGGGCGAAGGAGTCTTTGGATGCGTGTTTGCTGGATATGAAGAGGTGAATAAGTTACCCCTATGTGTTACATGCAGTAACACATATGATCTATTTGCAGTTTAAAAGTTGTTAGCGTTGTTACCAGAAACATTCACACTACTGCTCTAAAGTTAAAGAAAGCTCATCTACTATTAACCTGCTTGATCGGTGAGAAAGAGGTGTAATCTCACAGTTGGTTGATCGGATTTAGGACTAGCTGAGGATACATCGTTTCTATCCTTGTCCGAGACCTATTAACCAAGCAGATGTTGATGTTACAGATGGCTGTAATAAAAAGGAAAGTCCATTTACATTTACATTTATGCACATAGCAGACGCTTTTATCCAAAGCGACTTACAAAAAGAGGGTTTATCATTGAAATACGACGCAATTTACCTGCAATATGCTAGGAGAGGATTTAATATTAATGATGACACTCATTTACAGCATTTAGGTAAACACAGAAGGCCCAAGTGCCATACACTTAACACGAAGTAAAAGTAGACAAGTAGACAAGACGACACGGAGCAACTCCTGGGGGTATAAGTGCTTTTAGATGTTTCAGGTCAAAAGATACTCTTGGAAGAGCTGGGTCTTCACGGATTTCTTGAAAGTCGTTCCACCAGCGAGGAACTGCAAATGAGAAGAGTTTAGATCGGCCTGCACGGGGTTTTGTTCGGGTTAGTTGGCGCTCCTTGAAGGAAAGGAGTGGGCGGACAGTTACGTAAAGCTTTAAAAGGGTGTTGAGGTAGATGGGCGCTGGTCCATCAAACACCCTGTATGCCAGCATTAGTGATTTAAATTTGATGCGTGGAGCTAAGGGAAGCCTATGGAATTCAGTGAAAAGGGATTTGACATGCGATCGCTTTGGCTGGTTGAAAACCAAGCGAGCTACAGCATTCTGGATCATCTGTAGCGGTCTCACAGCACAGGCTGGAAGACCTGTTAGGACAGCGTTGCAGTAGTCAAGGCGGGAAATGACCAAGGTTTGAACTAGGAGCTGTGTCGCATGTTGAGTTAGATTTGGCCTAAACTTCCTGATGTTGAATAGAGAGAAGTGACACGATAGGGCTACAGAGGCAACCTGATCCGCAAAGGTCAGCTGATCATCGATCATGACGCCCAGGTTTCTTACAACCTTAGTGGGTGCTTAGTGGGTGGGTACAGAGAGTCTGACCTGATACTGATATTGGGATGAATATTTTCCTTGGCTGGGATGACAAGCAGTTCAGTTTTGGAGAGGTTTAGTTGGAGGTGGTGATCTTTCATCCATGCAGATATGTCACAAAGGAAGGCTGAGATTCGCGAATGTACCGAGAGGTCGTATGGAGGAAAGGAATGATAGAGCTGGGAATCATCTGCATAGCAGTGATAGGAGAAGCCATGCGAATGGATGATTGGGCCCAGCGAAGTAGTGTACATGGCAAAGAGAAGGGGGCCCAATACCAAGCCTTGGGGAACCCCTGTGGTGAGGTGGTGTCGCGTTGATGTTTGCCCTTGCCATGCCACCTTGAAGGATTGTCCGGTGAGGTAGGATTCAAACCAGGAGTGTGCACTGCCCTCAATGCCCATGTCTGCCAGCTTGGTAAGTAGGATGCTGTGGTTTACAGTATCAAATGCAGCTGAGAGGTCCAGTAGGATGAGAACTGATGATTGGCCTGTCGCTTTGGCTTCTTTTAAGGATTCCGTTAATGACAGGAGTGGCGTTTCTGTGGAGTCCAAAAAACAGATTAATCTCCAAAGACCACCAGAAGAGTGCGTATAGACTGTTAAATTGAGGAAGTCATTTCAAATGTTGCAATTTCCCATCTACCTTTTCTAATGCAGTACTTGAGAAAACACCTGGTGTCCCTGCTGGACTGGTTTGATCTGGACAAGCAGCTGATCTTAGTGATGCTTCCCAAAAAGTTACCAGTAGCTTAGTTTTTTCTTGTTTGAAGTGTACTTTGATACTTTCACTTTAAATCGGATAAAAATAAAAATGTATTCTTGCAGTTTGGGCTTGAGATATTTCAAAAAAAGCTAAACATCCAAACCCTTTCTAGGTACACAACCGGAAGACAAGCAGCTGTAACTGAATATATGTCCGGTTCCCGACAATATACACCGAAGTTTCCCTTTGTAAGGTGAAAAACTGAAAAACTCAAACACCCACTGAGATTCTTATATTCAGGTTCCTATGATCAGACCAGTTTTTTGCTTCCTACCACTGAGATTCTTAACAATGCCCATATCTCTCTGAATGAAAATATCTTCCACAGAGACATTAAAGTGGAATAATTAAGAACGGCCCTGAAGGTCCCCCAATCTATCTGATAGACTTTGGTTTAAGCTTCTTAGATGATAAAAAGACAACATAAATATTTTTGTGGTATGATCGGAGCTCAAAACTTGCTCCTTTCTTATTGGTTAATGCAGTTTAAAAAAAGTCTTTGTTGTCATCTTACCTACTTCTTATTTGTCCTACTCTTGACCACATTCCCAAGGACTGGTATATTGAGAGTAATTACAGGACTGGACCTATAACCGTGTGGCAGATGGGGGTGGTTCTATTCGAAAGAGGCCACAAGAATAAGTTCAAGACATCTCCCTTCCTCACAAACAGCATAGGGTTCAGCAAAAGGCTCTCCAAGAGTGAGACCTCTGACCCTCCAGACTGCCAGGGTGTGCTGTCCAATGATGTTAGACCCTAAGAAGAGTCCGACCCTGGAGGAGCTGCTGCGTCACCCACACAAAATAATTTAATACTTTTACTTTTTTTAATTTGTTTTTTGTTAGATTAAACTAAATGGTGGTGGAGTATGTCAAATGGGTAATATTTAGGGATTGGGGTTAGGGTTAATTTACATTAAGTGGTAGCACTGGGTTTCCACCAGATGCTCTGGAAACAGCATCCATAAGGTTCATTTGAAATTTCTGGGGTTATTCTGGGTTCAAGTCATCCAACTAATTCTCTCATTGTGACATTTTTGTTCTGGGTTGGCCTTCAAGCAATCCTAATCCCGCCAGTGGGTAGGAATTGATGTATGCATGTATTAATTTGTATTTGTATGTGCATGAAGGTAGTTAGGTAGGTAGGTTCATGCATCAGTTATTGTGTAGTTGTAATGAAATATGTCCTTAATTTGCCATTCTTTATTGTTTTCTTTCTTTTTTTTATTGCAGATTTTTCTTTTTCCTGTCTTCTCCAAGCCCAGCCAGTCGATGCAGATGGCTGCCCATCCTGAGCGTCGTTCTGCCAGAGCTTTGACCATTTTAAAAAAGGTATTTTTCTCTCCACTGTCGCCTCGTGCTCACTCAGGATGGGGGATAATATAAAGCAACGCTTTGATGTAACTTGCCAGTTTCTTCTCTTCCTCAGAATTGCCACCTTAACGTGGTGGAGGGGTTTGAGTATCCCAGTAATACTTAACTAATCAATTACTGTGTGATAGTAAATAATATTCGTACCAATTTTTAATTGAACCTCCGGCTGTTTTTATGTATTTCATTTCGGTATTGTTGCTTATCTGCCCTCTTCCTATGTTGCTTCTTTTTAGTTGCTTCTTTTAGCATCTAGTTGAATTTGTTTTATACCAAACTATCAAACACTAACATTTGTTATTTTTAGTAAATAAAGCTTCAATAATTGTTTTTTTAATTTATTTTTGTGGGAAAAAAAAGCTTTTATGGATTCAGCATGATACCATGTTTTCTTCTGTTTTGTGACTTTGAATTTAGAGGCAATTCTGCAAACTTAAAAATGCCTCTCCTTCCATATTAATCAGTATTAAATTGGTCAGAAAGTGTTACGGATCCTGCATAAATGTCTATCACTGAACAGTGGAGTGCACTATTGGTGGAACATGCCAGCCACAAACAGCTAAAACCTGTGAATACTTCATGCCACCTATGAAAACCTTTGATGTATGGTATAGTATTACTGGCATCTTTAATAACAGAATGGATGGATCAACATAGAATCACCGGCCACTTGTACAAATGCTTGTTAACGCAATGCAGCAACTCAATGCATTTAGGCATGTAGACTTGGTCAAGAAGATCTGCTGCCGTTCAAACTAAGCATCAGAATGAGAAGAAGAAAGGTGCTTTGAGTGACTATGAACATTGCATGGTTGTTGGTGCCAGGCAGGCTGGTCTGTATATTTCAGAAAACTGCTGGGAAAATCTACTGGGATTTTCACCTACAACCATCTCTAAGGTTTAGAGAGAAGGGTTTGAAAAAGAGAAAATATCCAGTGAAAGGCAGTTTCGTTGGGTGAAAATGCCTTGTTAATGCTAGAGGTCAGAGGAGAATTGTCCGACTGGTTTGAGCTTTTGTGTTTTAGGGGAACATCCTCATCTGAAAAGATTATTTTGCATGAAACAAATGCACTGAGCAGGGGATCTAATCAGCTCACATGGTTTTCTAATAATAAATTGAAAATAAAGAAATTTATTGTGAATTGATATTTTTATCCACCGTTGTCCTGTAAAAACACTTAGCAAATAGCTAGCTAAGCTAACCTAAGCTAACTGGGCGCTAGCAAGTGTTAGCTAATAAATTTTTCCTGTTTTAAAATCAGTTATACTGTAGCATAGAATCAGTAAAAGCTTATGTAACAGTTATTATTGTAAGTTGAGAGAGGTGAAGAAAAAAACAACAGAAAGCACATTAATATTGGATTGAAAAACAAACTAAATTCAAAACCGCATTTAATTAACTTTTAGGCCTCAGTAAATATATATTTCAGTAGTATAATATTGTATTCCTGTCTTTAAAAAACTGGTTATTGTGGGTAATAGTATTACAGAGGAAGTGTCCCAAAAAAGACCATTTAGTTAAACTTTTCTCTGTTTTTGCTTTGTTACAGTCCGGCAATCCCTCCGTTCAATCTTAAATTCTGCTCCGAGGTGACAGAACAGCTGACTGTGAAGTGCAGACCTCACTATCAGCCTTGGGAGTTTACGGCTGTGTTCGTTATTGCTGTTTACATAGCGCCAGATGCTAATGCTAACATCGCGCTATAGGAGCTACATGACAACATCAACTCGCTTCAGAACAAGCACCTGTGGAGGCTTTCTACGTGGTAGCGGGGGATTTTAACCACATAGAACTGACGAACTGCCTGCCAAGGTTTAAACAGCATGTGAACATTCCAACACGTTGAAATAACATCTGGACCGTGTTTACACCAACGTAAAAGACGCATACAGAGCCTTCCCCCGCCCCCAACTTGGGCTCTCCGATCACATCTCCGTCATGCTGGTCCCTGCTTACCATCCCCCGCTGCGAAGCTCCAGACCCACACAGAGGACCATCACTGTGTGGCCCAGTGACGCTGTGCTGCAGGACTGCTTCGGCTGGTTTTCAGTAAGTCTGCTGAGTACGAGGGGGAGCTGGACCTGGAGGACTACATATCTGCTGTTCTGGGGTACATCAGCAAGTGTATGGAGGATGTCACCACCACCAAGACTGTGACTTGCCACCCGAACCAGAAACCCTGGCTGAATGCAGAGGTACGTTCTCTGCTGAAAACCAGGGATGCTGCATTTCGGTCTGGTGACTCACAAGAGCTCAGGAGGGCAAGAAGAAAGCTGACTGCAGGAGTTAAGAGGGCAAAACCTGCATATGCTCAAAAAACCCAGGTGCACTTTTCCTCCCAGGATCCACAGAGCATGTGGAAGGGCTTCAAGTGCATTACAGACTATAAATCTAAAGCTGCACAATGCCCCAAAGACCCCTCCCTGCCTGAGGCTCTCAACCAATTCTACGCCCGGTTTGAGAACCCTGACACCCTCCCCAGTACCAGAATCACGACTTCACCAGGAGAAGAGCCCCTCAGTGTGACTCCAGCAGAGGTAAGGAGGACGCTGAGGAGGATCAACCCCCAAAAAGATGCTGGCCCAGACAAAATCTTTGGGCGGGTGCTGAGAGAGTGCGCGGACCAGCTCTCAGACGTGCTGGCGGACATCTTCAACGCCTCCCTCATCCAGGGAGGCATAAAGACCGCCACCATCATCACGGTCCCCAAGAGCTCTGCAGTGATAGGTCTGAATGACTATCGGCCAGTAGCCCTCACACCGATAGTCACAAAGTGCCTTGAAAGACTGGTTCAGACCCACATCAAAGCCAACATCAGCGTCACTGTTGATCCACACCAGTACGCATACACGAAAAATCAATCCACAGAGGACACCATTTCCTCTGTGGTCCACACTGCCCTCACCCACCTGGAGCAGAAGGATTCACATTTTCGTATGCTGTTTGTGGACTCACCTCTGCGTTAAACACCATGATTCCTCAGACTGATAAATAAACTGTCCTCACTTGGTCTGAGGTCTTCCCTCTGCAACTGGGTCATGATCTTCCTGACCAACAGGCCGCAGGATACACAACATCTCCTCCCCCACCATTACCCTCAGCACTGGCTGTGTGTTGAGCCCCCACCTGTTCACATTGCTCACATATGACTGCTCGCGTATACATCCAGGCTGTCATATTGTGAAGTTTGCGGACGACACAGCAGTGGTTGGAGTCATCACAAACAGTGATGAGTCCAGCTACAGGCAAGAGGTGGAACACCTGGAAGGCTGGTGCAGAGATAACAACCTCTGCATTAATGTAAAGAAGACCAAGGAGATGATTGTGGACTTCAGAAGGGCAAGTGGTCTAAAGCTCACAATGAGTAACAACCTCACCTGGAGCAACAACACTTCCATTATGGTCAGGAAGGCACACCAGCGGCTCTACTTCCTCAGGATGTTGAGAAGAGCTGGACCAGGGAGCTCAGTCCTCACCTCCTTCTACAGATGTGTGATGGAGAGCGTCTTGTGCTCCAGCATCAACGTGTGGCATGGAAGCTGCTCTGCTACAGACAGGAAAGCTCTGCAGAGAGTGGTGAAGGCTGCACAGACGACTGTTGGAGTCAGCCTCCCCAGCACCACAGACATTTACACCTCCAGATGCAGGAAAAGGGCCTCCGGCATCGTGAAGGATCTCACACACCCAGCACACTCACTTTTTGTCCCGCTCCCCTCAGGCAGGAGGCTGCGGAGCAGAAAGTGCAAAACCAGCAGACTGAGAAACAGCTTAATTCCTGAAGCTGTGAGACTCTCAAACACACGCAAGGACAATTACAAATGAAAAAAAACTTTCTCATTTAACCGGCACTCTTCACTTTAATATCACACTTTAAAATGTCACTTTAATATGTCACTTTATTAACCATCCATGCTGGTACAGCAAATTTTGCACTCCGAATTCTCATTGCTGCTATGTCCGAAGTCCCATATTGTAGATTCTGTGTAGTCAATCCCATTCCCTTATATTTCTTTATATTTTATTATATTATTCTTATTTTGTAGCTATTTAAAATTGCTATCAGGGTGTAAACTTGACCGTGGGATTAGAATTTCATCCCACCTCATGTACCACGTGTGATGTGATGACAAAAAAAAATTCCTTGATTCCTTGATTCCTTGATCACCCAGGTTTCAAATAGCTGGCAAACAATTTGTCTCACTCATCTGGATAAGGGGTGATCACGAATCATGCAATTTTATCCGACTGATGTTAGTTCAGTGACATCCAAGAAGGGACATATGTACCATTAGAATCAGTACATACTGTATTTTACTCTGTTTATTTCAGAAGTTCAGAACAGGTGCTGTTCTTTACAGATTCCCATTACTCTCTTTTGTTTCGTAACAAATATTGTGGTTTGTGGATTTAAAAGTTGCAATGCGTCTTGTTTATTTGCTTTTTTTCTCTGTGTATGGTGCAACAGATTTGCTACTGTTCATGGTCACTCCAGCAGTAATTTAAGTGAGATTGCACGTTATGATTACACTTTAATCACAGAGGAAGAGAATTCAGTACGGCCTCCAGAGTGAGCAATGGTTACTTCAGAATTCAATTAACTAAAGCAAACAGAGTGCATCAGTTACCAGAAGCACGCTGCCTGCACTCAATTCGCACTGCGAGGAATAGCATACGCTCCACATGGAGGGGACTAAAAAAGAGAAGTGCATGATGATCACTTCAGAGCCAATCACATGACTGACTTTGCTTTGATGTTTGTGCTTCTTGTGAGCAAAGCCTCCATGCAGAGAGATGGAGAGAGAGGGGGGAGTTAAGGATGAGTTTATTTGGCAATCAGTCCCATAAACAGAAAACTGTTTATGGCTCTTCTGAGATGATTGTCACATGGTTGTGGCTTTCTGCACATATGTCTGAAGTATTTGCTTTGAGAATTGGTTTAACAGCTGGCATGAAGACAACATTTCAAAAGGTTATGTTACATAGTTTTAATGTTTATTTTTGAAATTGAACAAAAAAAAAGGCAATGATAATTCTCCTAAAGTTAGCAAAGTTTCGTTTTTTAGAGGTCAGAGATAATTTTTTGTATAATTAAGTTAAAAAACTCACTATAGAATATTGAGTTGAGTTATAAACAGGAGTGAGGAAAAATTGGATGTTAGCTGAGACATTCTGGGTTCAGTACTGCATGTTTTTCAGAAGGAGGAGTCAGTGTCCGGGGTCATTTTTACCGTTCTACAAATGGTAAAAATTTCACTGAAGGATACAAAAATTATTAGTTAGTTCAGCTCCTTAACATATGCAGTGCATAGCTTTCATGACCAACCCTAAGCCACTATCATAACAGGTAATGATGATATAGCATTTTTTTAGGCATCAAGGTTCTGTGTCAACATGCAACTGATTTTAAAGTAGTACTGTTTGTATAAAAGTTATATTTGGCCTGGCCTATTCATAGATACTTTAGACTCTCACAAAGCACTGCAGATTATGATGGCCTTTACGTAAAGGGTCCGTCTTGCAACAAATCTCCTCTTACTGAGGATACTGTTATTGTATCACAGCCTTATGACTGTCATTATATGCTTAATGTAGAGCAGGAGTCCCCAATACGTTGACCTCAATCGGTCGATTCCATGGCATTAATGGAAGTACATGACCGCATCCATCCTTCCGTTTGTCTTTTAATTCACATACGGGGCAGCTAACTGATGCATATTTAAGTACGCATGCGCATTGTAAGTTATGGTTGCGTTAGCCATTTTGGCAAACTACCGCGTTGCGTAGCGAGTCTCGCCATGACCGGATGTGTGTGGCGCACCTTTGAAGGAGGATATACCACCACCTCAAATCAGGTGGTCCTATAGAGACACAGGTAGGAGACACAAGGAAAGTGTGAGCTGCTGTACCAATAAACATTGTAGTTGAGTTTGTATTTTTGCTTGGATGTGCGTTAAGAATAAGAAAGCTCACTTATCAACGTCTGCTTGTGCTTGGGAAGAACCACACACATTCCACAGTGGGTTAATGCAGTTATGCATGACAAGCTAATAGGTGTTAAACTGTACTTCATCCTAAAAACACAAAATATACCATAAGTGTCAGAGTGAGTTCTTTTCAGCTACTTCTCCAGTTGGCCACAGGGGGTCATCAGTGCTCTTCCTCTGCTGGAGCTCCTTCCACCCCAGGTGCGCCAGGTTGGCGCTGATGACCTGAGCTAGTATAAGACTAGTGGTGGATCAGCTACTCGACGCCTGAGTGTTTGTTTACTCCCTGGTAAAATCAGTCTCAGTGCCAGTCTGTAGTTGCTCTTAGTATTTTTGAATGCTTCCAGTTTTGTTTCTTGTTCCCCTTTTTCTAGTTGAGTTATATTTATTTGCTACTTTGTTTTTTCCCCACGCCTTTAACCTCCGTTGTGCTCACCTCAGGTTACTGTCATCTCCAGTGCTCCTCTCCAGATCCATCTCTGGTTGCTCACATCCATCTGGTCACTCCGCTCCTCTTGGCTCAGCTCGGTCTGCCCGCTCCTATATAGCTCCATCTGCCACACACATCCCCTGGACAACTGCTCTACCATCAAGAGATGGTTGGAACTTCCTCCGTTCTCCATCCATGAACCGTCCTTCTCTACTCCAAGCGGATTTGGGTTTGCACTTCTCCTGCAATTTTAGCTTTCGATATGCTTATCGACTGCTCTTGCTCATTGAATTAAAACTTTGTTGCTATGGGTGTGCATCATTGCAACTCCCTAACGGGAACATAAACCTTTTCAGCTGCACACCATCCAAAACCAGTGGGAATAATTGTCCAACTGTGATACGATTCAGCCAAGAAGATTATTAAAAATTGTCTACAAAAAAACCGAATCAGAAGTGACGTAACCGGGCAAATGAAACATGCTGTCACTATAAGCAGCATTCATTCTGGGGAACAATACCTCCCCATTGTGCTCTGTAAGCATGTAGGGCAAATAAAAAAAGTAACATATAACAGTACCTCTGCACTTTTTTCCACATTTCAGACATGTGAAGATTGAGATGTTCCCTCCTGACCAGGCTTGTTGAAATGTTCACAACCTTAAAATAGACGGTACTGAGAGAATAGCCTGTCTGTTTCTGCTTTAGACACGGTTTAAAGATTTGTTAGAAGACTTCACACCTTACCATGCAATGTCTACATGTGACACATATTGCTTTGCCATGTGGAGCTGTGGTGTAACTCTATAGTGGGCCCTCACAATATTTGTCTTTGCCAAAAAATGGCACACCAGCAGAGCCCAGAAGGATAAGCGTGTTAGAAAGTAGATGGGTGGATGGAATATGATAGATATTAACTACTAACTGCCATAAATTATTTTCAGATGCATACATTTACAATTCAATTCAAATTCTAAATGTACTCGTCAGATACGGGCTTAACTCAGCCTATCAAAGTTTAATTGTAGGTGCTGAGGTGCTGGGCAGGGACGATCTTCTGTAGACGTCTGTATTACTGCAGATTTAAAGTTGCCCATCATGACACTCGCACTGTTGTTGTAAAAGATGATGTCAAGTAATAGGAAGCAGGCGTATCGTCACCAGATCATAGGAAGATACATGAAGCTATAAAAAAGGAAAGCAGAACAACACTGCTTGCTTCGGGCCATTGTTTGTGTCCACGTCTGGCTTCTTCGTGTACAGAATTATGATGCATGTCTCATGTCAATAATGTAAAATGTGGTTAAAGTCCAACACGACTTTAAAGACTGCATTTACTATGAAAACTACTGGATATATATTTTACAATTAGTACCATAATGAAGTAGAATAACTCAGATTTTTTTGTGGTCAAAAGATTGAAAGTGGACTGTGAAAAAATCTGATATGGTTCACATACCGGCAGTAAACATTGTAAATGCAGTCAAGGAGGCTTAACTAGGGCTCACAGAGGTTCAGATCAACGGGAAATGAAAAACACTAAACGTAGAGAACAAAATCTTAGATCAAAATACAAAGGTATGAAGACTTTTAAAGAAATACTAATAAACACAATATGACAAGGCCTAATAAGCAATAATTAAGGAACCATAAAGGAGACCCAAATGTTAAATTCGGAAGACATGGTCTCCAACCTAGCAACTATTAACTTACTAAATTAAAATGAAAATAATTCCTCCTACCTGGTATATGTCATTCTTTGCAGAAATTGTATTTACATGTTCCATAGAAACGGCTAAAAAATATTAGAATATTTTTTTTTTTACTTTACACAGAGGTGAACAGTAAACAGTCACAAAGTGCTACTACCGCATACATTTTACTTTTACTTAATTCTTACTTTTACTTAATTCTTACTTCTTACTTCTTATGGTGATTTGTATGACCTGTTTATAATTTTTTGATTGACAGAGCCAAGAAAAAGTAGTGACAAAAGCTTTTATTGAGTTTGTCCATCTAGACATGCACATCTCCTGTGTACTCATTGTGTCTCTCTACCCCGAAAGAACCGAGCAGACAGCCTCGAGATCACTTTAATTAGATTTAACATGTGTTCTAACTGTACACAATGCATCTTTTGGCATTTGCATGACAATGCCCTCTAATTGTGCTTTTGCTTAAGTTGTTTTTAATAGCCAAAACAGCAGTGCCTGATTATATCCAAAATGGATCACTGTCAGTGAGCACCCTACACTCTCTTGTTCGCCGTCTCCATGGTACTGCCTTCTTCGCAGGGAGAATTCAGCTCAAACGGCCCACGTGCAGAGTTATTCGCCAGTATCATTAACCCTCCTGACTCTTCATTGTGTTGTTTTCCTTCAGGGAAATGGAATCCGTACTCCTTTTGATGAAGAACTGCAGTGGAACCTTTGTTTGGGCACCAGATGGAAAGAGACCGATACTTGATTGTGTGAATGTGCCTCTGCCCTGAACTCTGCAGTAAATAGGACTGCATAATGGTCTCCTCTCTTCAGCTCTACGAAGCCCTTTTCTCTCTGTCACTAAACCTAAATAACGTGAAACAATTTTCCCAGGAGTGGGGGAACTTGACACAGACCTGGTGCTTGTGGCTGAAGGACTGATCTCAAAATTCTAAGCCAATTCAGCTGAATGATTTTCTGGACAAAGGCATAACTAGACCCACTATAATCAGGGATACTGAAACTGACTTGAACTCAACATTACACAAAAAGACGTAATTCGTTCATGTTAAACTCATAACAATTGTGGAACACAAAACAACATTGAACTGTTTCAGTTCAATTACCTCAATACTATGTGAACCAAAAGCTGATAAGTTATTAACTTTATGATAAAATGATTTGTTTACTTTGCAAACACATAAAATCTCAAGTATTTTTTCCAAAATTTCTCATGCAAATATCTTTGCGAAGTAAGACAGCAACAGTTTAAAGGTATTATTTGTGTATTTTGTGATATATGTAGACCAATCAAAGACATTCCCAGTGTAGAGGTACATAGTTTTTGTTTTTTACTAAACATTTTTGTTCACACTTTATCTTGGATGCATTACTTATAGATTTATATAAATTAATAAAGTCGTGGCCTTATTGTGGTTCTGCTGGAGGAGTGTTTTTCTCTCCACTGTTGCTACATGCATGCTCAGTATGAGGGATTGGTTAAAGGCTGCTGGTCGAGGAGGACACCGCTTATTATGAAATTAGCTTCCCACAGATAAAAATCTTTTTCTTTTTTACAGATTAAAAAAAATACAAAATGTTCTATGATAAAGCTAGACTCAATTGTTTCATTCCCTTAAGCTTTCATAGTTAAATCCGAAAGATACTGTGTGTTCGGAATTTTGATATTTGTATACAAGTTCTTAATGTACCAAGACAAGCAGTCATAGATAAATAAATTACATAAAGTCTCATAAACGAAATTCTATGTGGCTGTTGCTCTACTTTTCTTAATTAAAATCCATTAATAAAAAATATGACACTTGAGCAGTACAAGGTAGCATGCAGGCGTCTTATTCCCGCTAGGACCTTGTTTGTTTTTCTGTTTTTTTTTCTTTATTTTTGTGTCCACAAAAGTTGAAAACACTTAACTTCAATTTCCAGTCAGCAGCAGTTTCACTTCAATGTGAAAACAATACTCAGTAAATCAATGTGTCAGCTCAGGTGAGTGGAGTTTGCAACAGCAACATTCGTGTTGTGAGCACCACAACTATGCTATTAATCATTTTGCACTGTTAACTTGAAAATAAGGACTCTACGTCTGCACCTTGACAAACGTTTAATTAAAGCTGGAACACAAACTACCACCTTCAAGCATTTCCTGTGTGAGGTAAATACATTGTGTTTGCTGTTGATGATGCATTGCATTTTTATGCAGGTGTTGTAGACCAAGTTCCTACATGGTCATGTGAATTAAAATATGGGGTTGTGGATTTTCCGAATCATAGGGATGTAACCCCCGAGGTTTATGGAGGGCCAAAAGGGAAAATGAGTTTATGGGACAAATATTTGATGAAACAAATACCTGTACCAATAAAAGTCTAATTAAATAATTTAACTGAACTTAAGTCTTTTAAAATACATATAATTATTTCACCCTATATGAATATAAAACAAAAATTGTTCTATGTTGGGACAAGCCATGAAACATGGAGGACGGTTTAAGAACTGTTAATTCCACAATGCACTGCTAACCCATTCAGGTCAGCAGGAAAGGAAGAAGTTTCAACATCTATATGAACACAGAGCTTCAATTCTTCTTTGAATCCAAAGAAAGTCTACTGAGAACCCAGTGTCTTTATTTCGGCTGAAGGAATAAGCCCCTATCATGGCTTTGAATTATTGATTATCCAGTCAGAAATGTGTCGGAATGGAACTGAATTAAATTAATGTGCAGCGATTATCTGGAAGATGCATTTACTGAATAATAAGCATTCCTGACTAACATTACAACACAACGAACACTCTTAAGAAATCTGAAAAAGGGTATTAAGGTAACAAGTCAGGGGATGCAGGGGATCCTTCCCTGGGGTTCAGTTAAAACCACAATAAAGAAAATTAAGGAATATGGCCCATGTGTGAATATGCCTACAGAATGACTGCATAAACTGAGTGACCTTGCAAGGAGTCTAGTATGAGAGGCTACCAGGTCACTTTTACTACAATGAAGGGGATATAAGCTTCCGCGACTAAGACGAGAAAGACTTTAAGCTATATTGGAGGGTGGCAATGAGAAATGCCATTGTTATAGAAATGTCACATCAAGCCTCAACCAAAATAAAGTTTTTTGACCATCAGAAAATTTGTTAAATTTGGTCATCCTCTTTTTGTAGCATGGTGGTGGCAGCATCATACTCTGGGGATGCTTCTTACCAAAGGCTTGTAAAGATTAAAGACAAAATGAATGCAGTGAAATATCGGAAATTCCCTCAGGATAATTTGTTTCCATCTGCATCTATTTTCTGGCAAGACAATGATCTGAAGTTTCCACCTAAATGTACACAGAATGGATTTACAGAACACAAGGTGGATGAAATGGCCCAGTCGATCTGAAGAGTTTAAATGTGGATGGCGGACTGAGACTCAATCACACAGAATACACACTGGGTTTACATCCAAATGTGTATTAATTAACAGTAAACAACATTAACATTTTAACTGGCTCATTCACACATTTTTAGGGTGGTGTATTTTTTCTTTTAAGAAATAAATAATTACAAGATTGGACAGGGAACAATTTTAAATTCAACAAACTGCAGGACCTGTACAGCAAACAACAAAATGATCAAATAGCAGTGACAAAATAACAGAATACTCTGTCATTGAACGAAAAATGACGGCTGTATACAGTGATTTATGTAAGGGAGGTAAAAATGACTCCCTTGGCGGTTGCAGGTATAAATTGTCTTTTGTTTCCTTTTCTTTTTATCACACACTCACCAAAATCCACTGAAGGATTAATAAATCCATTATAGAAATTGTCATGAACGTAAAGATGTCGGGATTTTATCCTAACAGAAATAGATGCCTTTGAAAATGCTAGGGGGTAAAAATTACCCCTTGGGGCTTCTAGTTTTAAATACTGACTGAAAGGGGAAGAATATTTATGCAGTTCCTTTGTGGTTAATTTAATAAATTGTCTTCATTTAGCAAACTTTTTGACCTTGACAGACAACTGGATTTTTTTTTCTGCAATTATTTCTCAAAAATCCCAAATATTATTGGCTATGAAACCTTCAAGAGGGTAATACTCTTTAAAGGCAGTATGTTAGAGTAAAGGAGATTAAAAGAAAGATGATTGTCAGTCTTCTGGGCCTAAATCGTTCATCCTGAAGGGAACTCTTTAGAGATGAGCTTGTGTAATTAGTCTGTAGTTGAACAGTGTGGCAGACGTACAGACCACTGGTTTAGAATCCGCCTGACCTTCGACAAAAAAGAAGCAGTGTCACATTATTACTGGAGGATTTGCTGTTGCCGATGTTTTGTCATTGTCACTGTATCCATTCCTATTCTGCTCTAATATGCATTTATATGCAAAGAACCCTTATCACAACCTATCAGTTCACTTCCACAGATACATGGTTGATCCGATTAGATCAAGTTGTTACTTATCGATGGCCATCTGTCTTTAGCTGTCTCAAGTTCACTTTCTTCATTTATCTGTGTGTGGATTCCCACACTGTTCCAATTTCACCTCCATTGAGCCAAATTATACCTCTAGGTTACCTCCCAAAGAGGTTTTTTCTAGATTTGCCCCTTAACAGAATCCTTAGCCTACCAATCACCTGTGTGTCCACCATTAAAGTCACCTTAGAGCAGCACTTGGAAGGAACAAAAGTAAAGGAAAGACCTGACATACAAAACAAGCTCTCAGCCTTCCTCAACCAAATGCTGTAAAATCAAGTAAAGGCTAAACCAATCAGTTACGTCCAAGGAGTAAAAATCCTCATTCCCTTTAATCCCTTATCTTATTCCTCAGTTAGGAGCACGGTCATTCCTTCTCCTGCAGTTTTCAAACATAATAACAGAGAAAAATGGAGTCTAGATTGTAATGATCTGCTTCAGAGTGTTTTTTATGGCCAGTGCAAATGTCTTGTATGTTTGAACCAAACAAACTAACTTACTAGTAAGTTTTCAGTGAGACACGAAAGCTTGTTTGGGGTCTTTATTGGTATATTAATAAAAAGTACTAGTTTCATTGATAGATTTTATGTCCTTAAAGCATGCTTCTATAACTTCCAGACATTTTACTTGTAAGTTAGTTTTGTCTTCTCTCAAATTTTCTAATACGTTTGCACCAGAAACCATACAAAAATACGAAAGATTGAATGTTTCAGTGCATACACTAGCTGGAAGAAAAAAGGACAACTGTTACAAGCACGCCATAAAACAAACCCCTCTCTAGGCTTAGATCTGTGGGAACACTTACCTTCCACAAGGACTCCAACTTTCCCAGCAACAGTGGGCTCCTGTCACTTCTAATCAGCTTGCTATTCATCATCAACACAACTATTATCAATTCTAGTGCCATCCAGCAACACAGTATTGAATCCAGCATAACTGCAGATCTATTATTATACAGAAAACCATTTTTGAACAATCACAGCTGTGTTTGCAATTGTTATTTGCACCAATTAGATTCTAAAAAAACAGATGCACAAACTTACATCTATTTTGTGTGTATAAGTTATTGTTAACATACCATCCACTGAATCCACAGGTTGGCTTGCTAAACCATTTTTACTGTAGGAGTTGAGTCTTAAGCCTGAGTAAAGTGTCACATCTTCAGGCTACAAGACTAAGTCATCGTCATGCAGAGAGAACCCCTTCGCAGTGTGTGTTGTAGAAATTGGAATAAAGAAGGCCATTGAAGCTGCTGGACTTTATACCAAGAAAAAAGAGACAACAATGTCCTTAGTTGCTGTGTTTTAGCTTGCTGAAAAAATAATGTGAAAAACTGCAAAACCAGTTTTCTTCCTCCTTTAATAACAACTAATTGTCTGGAAATACTGTTGAGCCTCTAGAGAGTTCCTCTAGAATATATTTACCAACTAGGCAAACAAAAATAGGTCTTAGCTTTATGAGGTGTGAAGCTGTAGAATGCTTTAAAGATCAACCAGAGGAATAATGACTGTTAGAGCAGTCGTCTCTGTCTCGCTCCCAACTCATTCCTCTCTAATCAGCGCTGTAAAGTTGCCCGGCAGCGCGGTTTAATGCCGGCAGCTTTCTGTTGCCGCAAATAAGCTTGTGACTAAATCGCTGCTTCCTATTCTGCTCCAGTGCCGCAGCCTCATTGTTTTCCCAGCCATGGTTAATGTCTTTGACAGTGAGGCAAATAATTAGAGCGTCTACCTGTTGCCTCGCAATTTCCAATTTCCCATCTCTCTGTGTGGAAGAAGAGACAGTAGGAATGGAAGCAGATTATCTTCACTCCAGCAGACCAAAATGCGCTCAGTAAACGTAAGAACGCTCAATCGGCCATGTTTACTGTCTGCCTTTCGTACTGTGTGACAATCTCTGCTTTTGTTGACAAAGATGAAAATCGCCGCCATGAATCCTTAGGCTGGATCGAATAAATGCCACGTAGTTTAAATGCTTAATAACATGAGCTACGGAGAAAAGAAGGGAACTATGTGAAGCTGTGGTCAAGCGGCTCTTTATGTTTTACATAAACTAACAAAAAATTTTTGAGGTTAAATCAGAACAAAATTACAAAATGATTTATATTTGCTAAATGGTATACTAATGGCAGAAATATATATATTTTTTTTACTTCTTCAAAATAAGTTTTCAATGCATTTCCTCTGCATTTCCTGGAATTTCAGTTGAAATGGGTGAGTTGGGTAAAATGTCGAGCTTGTAGGCCAGCTTGCTTGCAAACATTTTTGATTGCCACCCCTAAACATTGACTTCTTTTGACCTGCCACCATTTGCATATGCAAAATATGGTCATTGTCCATTCAAAAAGAAGCAAAAAACATGTTTGCCCAAGCAGTACATTGGTGGATGATTTGATTTAATTGGAAAATAATAAGGATTAGTATAGAATTAGGGACACTGAAATGAAATATACAGACTGTTGAAATTTGTATAAGTGTGGACAATATGGTTAAAGGGTATATCAATGCAGTATTCAGAATCAAAATACAAATGGTGTTATGGCTTGAAATTTGGTTGCAGGGAGTACCAGTAAAATATTTGGAATCAAAATACTAAAAATATTTGGAATCAAAATATGGTTGCAGGGAGTATCAATGTAGTTTTTCGGAATTAAAACACTAATAGTGTTAGGACTTGAAAATTGGTTGCAGGGAGTATCGATACAGTATTCAAAAAACAAAATAGAGCACATATTACAATACAGTATTGTGATAAAGACAAGAACAAGTGTTTGGAATTGAAATATGAGTGGTGTTAATATCTTGACGTTGTGTGTGAGTAAAAGATCATCTCAACATATATGACGGCGGTCCATGTGTATTGTCCGAAAAAGACAAGTGGATCTTGTAGAGTATCAAAGAAGAAATGAGCTTCAGGATATGACAAGTATAAAAGTGTTCCCATAGTCGGAGTTTGGTATGCTCCGAACATTAAATCTACTTCAGTTCCGGTTTGGAGACTATCCCATTTGTCTCCCAACACAATTGATAACATTTTTTCAACGGGAAGGCAGGGTAAATGGGAACCCTCTTGTCCATTCAGGACATTTTCCTCCGCATACACAGTGGAGTCCTCGGTGAAGTGGAGGACTGTGTGTCTGTCAACACTGTCAGTCGAGGATGTGCAAGGTTTTTACACAATTGGATATTTGATGACAGGATTTCTGCTTTTTTGAGTTGCCAGTCACCTGGCAATTTGAGAAATTCAGAAAACGTCAGCAGCTTTTCTGGCCATTGTGAGGCTGCACAGAAACGCATGAGAGGAATCAGCAGAGTGATCAACACTCGGAGTGAGATGTTACGAGAGCAGAATCACAGGGTCACAGGTTGGGTATGGTTCCTGGAGTCAGAGGTGTATGCTCGGATGTTTGTAGCCATGAAGAGGCACAAGTTATTCTTTCAACACAGACGGAAAACTAAGAGTTGGCTTGACCCTAAACAATCATTCTGGGGCAAACGTATACACCCATATGCACACACACAAACACAAACTCAACCTGTTTTGTCTCTGAGATATCAAATTAAACCTCACCACAAAGAAGCAATGCACAAACTGTATCCTGCTAAGGATAACGTGTAAAACTGACTTTGCCCAACCAGTCTACATGTGTTTTGAGGCCTTGGAGAAGGTGTTCAACCTCGTTCCTATGGGAGTCCTGTGATGGGTATTTTGGTTTTTGGTAGGTTGGGCCCATGTCTACGAAGAGTTGGACTTTGTAACCGAGTCTGTTACGGACAAAACTTTTAGGCACTGGCAAACTGTTAAGAGAATGTTTTTTGGGGGGGCCAGGACAGGGTCTCAGTTTTTTCTGTTCGATGTAGTTATCCTGGCTTTATCAGACTGAACTTCACAACTTTGCAAATTAGAGATGAGATATTTCGACTAAATAATATACAGATTACATTTTGTACAGTTTCTGATCTGAGGTACATACAAAAAAAATTATTGGACTGAATCCCTGTGTGCAAATTGCCTGAGAATTTATTTTGGAAACACAGCATCTTTACTATCACTGTCCTCTGGAGGCTGAAATTAGTCAAATTCTCCATCACAACCTCCTGTTATCAGTCTGGTATTGAGAGCATTTATAAGAACAGCTTCAAGTCCTAGAATAGCAACTGCATGCAGACTGACAAGAAGTCGAAGCAATGCAACAAGAATGGCTTGAAAGACTCATCAGGAGACGAATCTCAAAGAGGGATATGAGAAGAAAGCCTCTGACGTTGTTGTATGATATCATTCCACTAAAGGAAGAACACCCGGAATGTGCAAAAACCTGATATGTTAATAATGGCACCACTGATAACCAAATGCAAAAAGGCTATCTTGTCTGTATTATTGTCTTTAAATTTTCTGCAGAGTTGTTATCTGATAAAACAGAATGTTGTTTTACACTCTTATTTTAAAGGTGGCACATTCTTGACTGCTGCTGACGATTTTCTGTCCAAGATGTAGCTCCCTTTGGGAGAGTACTAAATGAT
Source organism: Orestias chungarensis (assembly GCA_032876305.1). Classification (NCBI taxonomy): domain Eukaryota; kingdom Metazoa; phylum Chordata; class Actinopteri; order Cyprinodontiformes; family Cyprinodontidae; genus Orestias; species Orestias chungarensis. Next base: position 159,156 of record JAVLVB010000555.1, on the reverse strand, counting down.
TAATCTGTTATCATATATTTAGTAGAGTTACTAAGCAGAGGGCAGTTTCAGAAACAGAAAAAGGAACACGAGTATCTATGGCTATACAAAGACAGGGAACTACGAAGAAGACAGCTTGTGGACCTTAACTCTGAAACAAGAATCACTGAATTGCGGTCACTACACCTCTTTCAATAGCTGTGTTTCCGTCAAAGGCTGTTCTATAAGCATTTTTAAGTATCGCTTTAAATAAGATTATTCAAAACTGCAAAGTTCAAAATAACTCCCTCAATTTTTTAAGAAAGTTTTCATGCTTGCTAGGTGTGCTTCTTTAGGCTTTTCTAAAATAAAAAAAATAAAAAAGTTAATGCGCTAAAAATGTAGTAAACCTCTTCCAATTTCTGTTTATAAAAGCGTAATGTGTAATGTAAACATAAGGTGAAATTAGTCTCTGTGTAGCCTGGCTGAACTGCTCCAAAACAACCAACAGACAATTTAGGATAGAAATAGAAATTCCTTTTACTGTCCCACAATGGGATAATTCTGGTGCAACATAAGTGGAAAGATAACATACAGGAGGGTTTACCTAAATATTTTCCAACATTTCGAAATTTTAATCACAATTGGCAATACAATTGAATAGAAACATAACAATTCAAAGCAGAAATAGGCAACTTTATAAAAAATAAATATAATGTAAATTATAATATAATATATAATATAAACAATAATATTTAAGTTTTTGACAGTACATTATGAGACCCTCAACGCTTGATTATCAGTTCTCCTAATTGATCTAATTGGTTGTTTCTGTCTTGGAGCTGTTTAGTGCCGCAAATGGCAACAGAACCAGTGAAAAGAGCTAGAGGAACTTGATTTGTGCACAGACAATCCCTATCATATGTTAACTGTCACCGACAGTTTTGACAAATAGGTTAAAAAAAAAACAAGATCCGCTTATAAAAGTTCCAAACTGTAGCATTAAAGATGGTCAGAAAAAAGGAGTCTCTTCAAATAAACTCTAAATCAAAATCTTGTAAGTATATATTCTATTCCTTAAATGCTAGTGGGAGCTGACCTTGCATAAAAACACCTAAACAAACAAACATAAAAAAGAACGGCTTTTAGTTTTTTATCTCTTTATTATGTATTTTGTCTTCCTAGGTTTAAGCTTTATGGGTCTGTGGAAACAGAAAAAAACAAAGCTAAAAAAATTGTAGCAAGGATAAATGTCACAATAAATTAGCTGTTGTCTCCCATCAATGGACCAGCACCGCTGCTGCTGCTGCTTCAGAGCAGTGAGCACCGCTGTTAGTAACAGAGAGGGTGTGCTGGTAGTGACATGATGAAAAAATAAATAAAATGTGGGTTATTGTATGTGTGCGAAAGCGCTGAACCGTGTAATGAGCAGTGAAGTCTCTTGCCGGGAGAGCGCTTGCCTTACACTGTTATTTATTTATCTCCGCCCCCTAATGTGGTGTTGTTTTGGAGACCCCCACAAAGCTCAGGTTAAAGCTGGAAAACTGAGTGAAAGTAAGACTTTGTTTAAACTGAGATGCACTAAAAACCCAGAACACACTGGCTTTAATTGCATCCTGTGAATAACAGGATTTGTGGCAAGGTGGTTGCTTATCTCTCCAAGCCTGCTTAAAAGAGTTAATTGAAGCGGGATTAGATACAGTATGCAAAGATATAACAGGCAAATCTAACTGTTAATGTAAATAGAAGTACATTGTTTAGAGATTTTTATAACATGTTGAACATGTCTCTTAAAATGTAAACATAAGGTTTAGATTTGGTTTACCTTTTTTTTTTACATTGTGCCACATTGCAGATACAATCTAAATTGTATTTAATACAGAATTCGAAGACACAGCAGACTAGAGTTTAATTGTTGAGTGAGATAATGGATGTAATGTTGGATATTTTTTACAGATTTATGTCTGAATGGGGGGACATGTGTACACCTGCTTGTGATGTAATCTTATTATGAAGGCATCTGGTCAGACAATATTACCAACAAACAGCAATATGACGCAGGGAAAACCATGTACATGTAAGGCGATCTTATTCACATAAAAAGCACATGTATAAGTGTGGATTAAAAACATGAAATAAAAAAAGTTAATCTTGTTATCACATGTGCTTCACATGTGAGGAATTTCCCATTGCATATTTCACATGTTACTGGAACATTAAACACATGAACGAAACACTGGATCAGTATTTGTAAAGGTGGGTCACATGTGTGGAATCTGACCGGCATGTTGGAAAGAACATATGGGATGAACATGTGAATTTTATGGGAATATGTGAAAACTTGCCAATCAAATATTCCCAGGAAATGTTCGCTTTTTTTGTCACAATCCAAATTTACGTACATGCACACATCTGGTGTTACATTGACTCACATCACCACCTATGTGGTACATTAATTTCACATATGATTTTTCTCACGTAAAATTGAAAGGATTTATTGTAAGAGCAAAAACAAAACCGAATGGTCAAGGATCAATTAACAGATAGGTGTTGACTATTTGAAATGTAGACAGAATTACACTGTAAGGATTGTGTTTTATTGAATTGGAATGCACTGTGCACTGCAATGGTCTGGTGACCTCTTTACGGTGTACCCCTTCTCTTGTCTGTTGTCCACTTGAGATAGCGCCACCCCCACCGTGACTCTGCAAGGATAAGCCGTCTTAAATAATGGATGACTTGCTGTATTGCTCTGGATTTAGTGATTTACTACAGTCAAGGCTTTCATCCTTGAAATGTCCCGACCAAGCTAAAGAAATTAAAAACAAAAATCCCAACCTATGTAACCTATTCATTTTCTTTCCACCAGATTCTAATATGCTTTTGAATACATTTGAAATCCCTTTCCTTGTATATTTTATTCTTGCGGCAAACCAAAAAGGCCAGCAGAGAAACAAAGTCCCTCCAGCATGTCCTGGGTCTTCCTGCCGTTCTACTTCTGGTGGGACATACCTGGAACAGCTCAGCAGAAAGAAAACCAGGAAGCACCATTTTTCTAAAAGCCCAAATCACATGAACCCCTTGATACGGGGATGCAGCAGCTGTACACTGCACCCTTCCCAGATTACTCACATAAAGGTCCATGAAACAAATTTGTAGAATTATCCTCTTTTAACTATTTGGAAAAGTTGTCAAAGAACAGGGGAACATGCAAAATGAAATAAAGCAGGATGTTATTGTACTGGACAGTCCTTTCTAAAACTACCGCTGTAAAGCTGTTTGATAGTAGTGTCACTCATCACTACGTAAATAAGGACTTTCGGTCATGATCAATGTCTACTGTAAAGAAGCTACCTACTTGGGCATTAAAATTGGATGTAATATTACAGCAAGGGCAAGATTCAAATTTCTCATAGTATTTAAAAAGATTGAAAAAGATATTAATACGTGGAAAAAGTTTCAGTTCCAGGTATAATCTCAGTAGTCAAGATAAATGTATTACCCAGGGTAAATATTTTTGACTTCTATGATACCACTTGATGTGCTAAGGTGTTCTAGAAAATAATCAAAATGGTTTATAGCTGGAATGCCCACTACTTTGATCACGACCAACTGGTCGATCATGAGAGGAATGCAGGTCGGTTGCATGCCATTAAAGGAAGTAGATTAGCGCATCCATCTCTCCATTTGTCTTTTGATTCACATACCAGGCAGCTAACTGATGCATATTTAAACACAGAAACACACACTAACTCTACATTTGCCTTGTGTTAGCCGCCTTAGCAAACTATGGTGTTGCGTAACGAGTCTCGCAGTTTCTCTCTTAGCAGAGGTGGAGATGGAAGAGCTAGAGGCCAGAGTAGCAACAACCACCCCTCAAATCTACATATATACAAATATGTATGTACTTATAGACTTATCTGCGTCTGCTTGTGCTTGTTCTTTGTCATCGTAAGCATCCCAAGATTAAATGTTTTTTCATAATAGTATACAACTTTACTGTCTCACTATGTACAAACTCCAGCAACAAAAACAGGGATTACTTTTCTCCGCTTTAAAAAACCAAAGTCAGACAGTCAGGTTATTTTATTGAGTGCTGATAAGGAGTTGACTCAACTATTTGATTATGGCGTGTTGGACCAAGGACAAATTTAACATTTGTAGAACACCGGACATCCAGAACTGGAGTCACCCATCCATGCAACGAATGGTGGCAGCATCGAGCTGTGGAGACAATTTCCTTCAACAGTGAAAGGAAAGTTGGTCAGAGTGGATGAATAGAGATAAATCGGGAACATTGCCCAAGAAAACACGTAACGAGACTGTAGCCTTGTTTCCATCCAATTGTTATCCAATTTTTAAGTAAAAAAATGCTAATATACTGGTTCAGCGAAAATCAACCGTGCTCCACAAAATACAACTCTGTTGTGTTAGATGTTGGCGTGACACATGGCTGTGATAAACAAATACTAATGAAAAAAGTTATTTTTAAGTGTGTTTCTATTTATAATTTATCCCAGTAACATTTTTCAGAAAAACACCACAAGTGATCGTTAAACCGTGTTTTTTTTTTTAAGGTTTGTTAAATTTTGCCGTTTAAATCACTTTTTCTGACGCGATTATTTAAATTTACTTGAAAAAGACATGTTGATAGAAGCAAACTCATAAAAGACCTGAGACTGTTGCAGAAGTTAGGAGGAACACTCTTAAATATACTGCCAGGGCCACAAACAAATGATTTAGTTTAAAGCAAATATGTGTTATGCATCAACAAGATCCAAACTTGTATCCAATTAGGACTCTTTGATAGGACTTGGAATGTAGTCTAACAAGCTCTTCATCAACTCTTACTAAATTAAGCCATTTTGCATAGAAAGGGGAAATGTTTTAGTCACTACATGTTCAATGTCGGTGAAGATACATCCCCCTCTCTGGCTATACCTCCATCCGGTGGTTCTACAAACTAGTGATTGGGTCAAAATTAAAAATGGAGGCTTGTCCCTGGCCACTGTCATTAGACCAAGATGGACGTAAGGGAATCTTGGAGGAAAGCGTGTACATTTTGAAATGCTGTGTATTTGGCATAGACCCTGGTTTGTTCCTTGGCCATGCTCACACCTAAAATTGGCAAGTAGAGCATTATTTATATGCTTCTCAAAATTTGATGCAAAGTATTTTACTGTTGTTAAAGCATTCCAGTTTAAGCTTATTGCCTTCTCTATGTAGTGAAGTTACTGGGGGCGGGGGGCATATTCTTTAAGGTTTATGCTGCCATACATTTTTCCACATCCTTGGACTTTAAACTACAAACACTTGTTATATTTGCCAACCACTCATAAAATTTTGGCAGTTTCTCCTTTTTATATATTCATTTAACAGGGGAAACAGATTTTTGCAAACATGTATTGCAATAAATAGTTCCTTGAATCTACTTAGCAGACAAACATCACCTTAGATTCTTGTTTTTTAAGCTTCAACAAATATATTTTGATGACTTGGTATTCATGTACTTCTGGACCGTATCACCTACAGCAAGAAAAAAAGTAGAAGGAAAATGTTGCTCCTTAGTGTTGGATTTTTGTGAAGTTTACTTTCAATCAGACAACATGTATTTAAATAGAAGTTTAAACCTGTGAAAGTCCTTTCTGACTGAGGACGCTTAGGAAAATTGTAGGATACATTACAGATTAAAAAGTATTACCACGTATCGAATTGGATTTTTTTTCCCGTAAAAAGATCAGAATTTATTTGTTAGGCTACTGTGAAAAATACAGATCTGTGTCACGTATCACCACAGTACTCGCTCCTTTCTCAGAAGGAGAGCAGACGGTCAGTCGGACTGAAGGCCTCGTTGTGCTTTGATCGACGCAACGGGCGGCTAGCATCGACAGAAAACTCCTGCTGAGAAAGTCTCATCCTCCACGCCCAGGCGACAGACGTACAGCGGCTGTCTCTGGCTTTCAACACAAACTCTTCCCAGAGTTAGCACTCAGAAACCACGATCAGGAAGGAAAAGTGTGAGAGTGTGTGAATTACCACTTTTTTCCCCTCCACTCCAGCTACTCTGGGACCTCCTCATCACTCTCCCTTTGCAGTGACCCGTTAGTGATGAAAGTTAAAACACTTGTCGTTGAACAGCCGGCCTTTTGAGCTGAGGATTTGTTTTTCCTTCTTTTTTATTCACACTCTCTTAGAAACACTATGACATTAATTAAAACTGTGCTTTGACTGAGCAACTTTTAGAACTCACGTATCCGTCATCTGCATCTACATACCCCCCACCACTCCACACTCTCCACCATTCAGCCCCTGTGGACCAGCAATCCCTGCCACGAACGTCTTAATTGCTGCCTTCCTTCATTTCTTCCTTCCGCAGTGTTATGAATTTTAGATGGCTCCTGTTTAATTTACGGCAACAGAATTGTAAGGCGTTTTGGCTGAAAACTGCTGGGGGCGACCTCCTCTGCTCCTCTGCAGCGGAGGAGGTTTTGGAACTTGTGTTATCAAAATCTCCCCCACTCGACAGGTAATCATACTATAAAAACCTCAGGCAAATGGCATAATCTCCAATGCAAAGTCACCTTGGGACCCCCCCCATCTGTCAAAGCATACGTTTTCTGTGCGCCCGTCTGCAGGAAAAACAGACATGATTTGTTGTGGACTTCAGTTCTCCTCCTTTTTCACTCTGTTTTTCCACTATTCCCAATATTACGCTTGAGATCCAACTTAGTTTGTTCATAGCAGAGGCAAACGGAATGTTTCCTTTGTTGCATTTGTCAGTAATTCCTTCCTAACAAAAACAAGAATGACTCCAATAAAAATCTATGAAGGCAATTACAAATACACAGAGGAAACTCTGTTTGCTTTTCCTCTTCATTGAAAAAAAAATCAAAGCAGATTTGGTGCCTAACCAAACAACACAGTTTAAACTCTAATCCAAGATCAGACATTTACATAATTCACCTCAAAAATACTTTATTTTCTCCGAATGTAAAGATTATCTTGAAGCCTCTGACTGAGAACACTGTTATAGATGATAGATTATAGAAGACAGAAAAAGATTTCTGAAACAAAAGTCTTTCCTTGTTTAGATTAGATTAGCTTGTTCCTGGGACTTGGAAATTGAGAGTTGCTGTAGATTTTTTTAATTGAGTTGACGCTGACTATCCGAGATGGTCTCCTGTAGTTGACCTTATTACTGCAAATTTTGGAGAAGTATCTGACTGAAGACATTCTGCATATCCGTTTGCTAGGATGCTACGGGTTTTCTTTAATATCCTTAATTTTATGAAGAACCCTCCATAAATCATCATTCTTGTTTGCTAGGACTCTTATGCCCATTATGATCTCCTCTCTCCTCTTTGCTCTTACTCTGGATCCACAAAAACTCCTTTTTTAACTCGTCTGGGTTTTACAGCGGCAGTTGAGGTATTTTTTGAGGGTTTGAGATATAACTCAGATGCTTCCACTTCTAAACCAGCTTGTTGCTATCGTTATGCATCATAAAAATGTCAGAAAGTAAGAAAATATCTACAAAAAAAAAATCCTTCAGCTGCATCTTCAAACAAAGAGAGAATGATTGTAGAAAAAAAGAACATTTGTCTCAGAAACAGAAAAATTAAACTTAAATAATGAATCTTAACGAATGTAACCAATAGCTCAGTCTAGTTTTACGTTTTACTTAAATCCTTTACATTATTTACTTTTTGTTGTTAGATTTCTTTTGGCTGCACACCGGAGCAGCTTGACCTGTCTTACACCAAGAAGGTCCAGGATTCCGGCCTGGGGTCTTTCTGCAAGGAGTTTACATGTTCTCCTTGTGCATGCCTGGCTTCCCTGTGGGTACTCCAGCTTCTTCACACAGTTGATCGGTGTTTCTAAATATTCCTAACGTGTGTGTGCGTGGTTGTCTGTTTCTATGATGGACTGGGGACTTGTTGTTAACGTCCCTTATCGCCTGATGACAGCAGGAGACGGACGCATATCTGCCTGCGGGTTCAGCTGAGGGATGGATAGTTTTGTTTTCTCAGCTCCTCTGTTATTGTTCACTCTTCTTCGGCTTGAGTCCTTCCTGTCTCTGCCCTAGTTCCTTGTCCTGCTCTGGCCTCACAACTCCTGTTTACAATTACAATTACAATTACAATTGTCCATTGTTTCCAGCAGTCAGAATTTAACCACCTCTCTGTCATTCACCCGTTGCTGCATTGTTCTTCCGCTTATGTTCTACATTTAGTCGTACTGTCTGATTTTAAGTTATCAAAGTGTGGCTGGATAGCTCAAATGGAAATTCCCTTGACATCCAATCTGAGGCCATGGGTCCAAATCCAGCCCAGGGCAAATACAACACAGCATCCAGTGTGGGTTCTTAGGCAGGACCCTTTGCGCTGCTGCCTACTTGGTGCCACAAGAGGCTTGCATAGTGTAATTACAGCAAACAAATTCCTAGTATCTCATGTATGTACCTGGCAAATAAAGTTGATTATTCTATTATTTAAAGGTGGTTCTCTGCACTTGGGTTCTTCTAATGGAACATGACAACATTACATTAACAAGTCCTGAAAGAAAACATCAGTTGGTTTTAACTGCTAATCCACGTCATTTGCTTTTGTCGCTCCTCTTTTAATCCCTGTCTGGGTGTACGAATAGAAAGCTGAGCAAAGGGATGTTAGAGTCGGGGATATGATCCTTGCCTGTTATTTTATCAAGCCTCCTTTTCAACTTCTCTAGGATTGGAAATCACCTGCTCCCACTTACAGAAACAGACAAAAAACATTTTGTTCTATAGGTACGCATAAAAAAAACTATTAGAAAGAAAAATCATTAAAATTCATTATTAAATTAGTAAAAAGTAAATTGATTCAGAACCAGATAATATCACTGTCCAAAAAAAGCAACACCTTAACCAACAATCATAAACTACAGTTTACACAAATAACATCCCACAATAAATGTAACAGAGCTGCTTTATCAGGCTGCCACTATGAGAAGTTGAAACTGTAAAAAACATTTTTGTTTTTTTAATTTACATCCAAAATATATGTTTTTTGAGGAACTGAAACCTTTTGTGCTCTCACTGCTTCTCTTTGATTGTGTCGTAATAGTGTGAAACGTACATTTGCACATTCAATTGTCCAACAGCAACTGCAAATAAGGTATCTCAACTAATAATATTACTATCAAAAGCTTTGATTCAAAGAAAATGCCAGAAAAAGGGAAATATTAAAGCTTAACTTTCAGATAACTTGTAAATCAAGAGTTTTTTACACAGAACACCTCCAACACCAGAGGCCTAAGGTATAAATGTTACTTACCAACAGAAAATGTGTGGTACCAAAAATATTTCACTTTGATTGATGAGGACACAGTCTGTGCTTTATTTCACGTGTGAAGCAAAGGTGCGAAGTCTATGGGTTTTGGCCCACACCAAACGTTTAGTATGAAGGCTGCACGCTCTTTTATACATGAGCCCCCCGGACTGTAAACTGGGATATTTCAATGCATGCTAGAAATATGGTTAAGCTGGGGCGCAGATAGAGGGTGTGTCAGGGGGGTTTTGACACACCCAGATTTGAATGCCCTTGGATCCATCCCCCTCCCTTTTATTAAAAAAAACAAAACTCTGCTTCCTATCTTTTGTTAAGGCAAAAGAAGAATTCACAATTTTAATTTATTGCATGTTAGTGCATTATTTGCAACAACTCAGTTGTTGAGCTGGGCAGTAGTGTTGGGTAGATGAGGCGTCATGAAGCGTTTCGACACATAGCAAACTTTATTGATACTGTGTCACTGAATACTGATACCTGCTGGACATTAACAATCCCTACAGGCAATGTAGATAAACTGATTTGATGAAGCAGTGTAAACAATAACATTTATCTCATTGTATGTTATTGTATATTGCATAATGTATTAATTCATAACCTAAGTTAAATTGAAAATATGTGATATTCCTCAGATGCAGTCAATAAATAATGTGAACATGAACCATAAAGTGAAAATTTAAGTGAATGTGTTTGAAATAAGGATGCTTGTGGACTGGAGTTTTTCTTCACAAATATTTATTCAAAAAAGTACATTTTTCCAACGTTTTGAAGTTTAGTCTGTTACGCTTATTTGACTAAGAGTCAATTTCAGCTGAATTTGGATTATATTCCTATGTAAGATCAAAATGGTCTCACAATGCGGAAATCTTTCGTTTGGCTTGAGGCTCCATAGTAGACGCCGTACTGAAAAGATCCAGAGTGCATCCCGTTCACTGATTCATTAACTTACAAACACAGTTTGAGGGGTCAGGTTCATTTCGAAACAGTTGCTGTATCGGTCACGTGACTTGCTGAAATCAATACGCGCACCAACACGGGTTTTGGTCTACGGGCTTGATACATGCGCCAACGCATCCAGACCCATCACTACAGGGCAGGCTGCGTTATCGTTGCCATGGTTACCCAGAACGAGTATTACAGGCATCAATGGGACACTTCCAATCTCCCCAAAACCTACCAACACGGCAGCATGATGAGGCCACCCAAACCTAAAAGGCAGAAAACTATTGCATCATTTTTTCAAAATGCAACAATTGTAAGTAAACTTTATCTTAAGTTATCATATCACCTTGCAATTTTTTTTTCATAGTCTGTTCAAAGTTATGTCACCGTGGAAGTAAAATTGTATAATAGAGGAAGAGAGGTGCCAATTTCACAAGAGAGGGGGGGAATCAACCTTTAATTATTTATTTATTATCCATTAAATCAGCCATTGCAACCTTCTGGAGTTGTTGGGGGTCTTTTGGAAATGTATACTTGAAACTTTGATTATGCCAAGTTAAGATGCTACAGTTTGAATTCTGAGAAAAACTAACTGTCCAGTCAGGCTTATGTCACTGTAGCGGTGCTTAGCATGCTAACGCTAGCAAAACTGCTAACGCTAGTGAAACTGCTAACGTAAGCATTTTAAACAATGAACTGTAAGTTTAGTTACTAACACACAGTCAGAAATCATGAATAATATTAGCTGAACTGGACATGGTAATATACAATCATTTATAATGGCACAATGTGTTCAATTTAAGGTGAATCAGCGTTAGCGTTTAGCACAATTGTGTTGTCAAAGAAACCTCTGTTGAATTGACTCCAAGAGTCTGTTAGCTTGTTATCTCGTCTTAAACACACAGTCAATCATTTTTTTGTGGCTGGACAATCTGAACAGGAAAGAAATTGACCAACAACACATTCAGGGCAAGGATCGGAGGAGAGAAGTTTTTGGATCCTTCACTTCACTTAATTCTGCATTTGAGGCCATTTATTGAAAAGTCATGTAGAGTACTTATTTACAATTTGATTTGTGTATGTAGGCTTTGTTGTTTGTGTTTGTAAAGCACAGTAAGAAGTGAGTTTTAATTACCTTTTGTGTTTTATTACACACCTTGCTCTTTTGGTTTTCTTAAAGAATCAGTGTGCTTGAGGTCAGTTAATGTTTAAATAAAACAGTTTTGCATACGGCATACATGGTGAGTGAATGGAAGCACTATCAGAATCAATACGTTTTTTTTTTCCAATGATGGTCGATTATGTTTGACAGTACAAGTCTAAGATCTAGAAGAGATGTTATACATAAATACAAAGGGTAAACAAAACAGTCAGCAGTCATCCAGAACACACACACACACACACACACACACACACACACACACACACACACACACACACACACACACACACACACACACACACATATCATCTTGTCGTGTTAGTGGTGAATAGCACATGAGAGCACCAGACATCACAGGTGTGCTCTATACCTACTCAGTAGGCTTAAGGTAACTGTTGCAAGGATGAAGGATTGATGGTTTATGTCAGGGCCGAGTAATAGCGCTGCCCTGAGGGTATTCCTCCGATAACATACTGTGTGTGTGTGTTGAGCTGCAAATGCCTTTAGTGTACCTAGAAAAATAACAGCTGCTACCAAGGTCGTCTGGAGGCAGGTGGTATAAAAGCTAAAGCCTGACTGCGGACATGCCCGGAACATTTCCATGCCTCAACCCTAAGATCTACAGTAATACTGAGAGGAAAAAGCATGAACGGTCACCTTCAATTTAAAGCAATGAACACTGTTCTGTTTCTCCCCCTAAAAGGAAAAAAAAAACTAAATTGCAGCCCTTCCTTATGTGGTACTAATTTTAGATATATATCAAGTATTTTTAAAAGCGTCTGCAGTCTGAGTTTTTAGACAGTTACCACTGTTACCGTCCGGTCCTTAAACATTGCGCTGCTGGGTAACATCTCAGTACTTCCTTTGTGAACGAGGGACGCTGTGAGATTGTAAATCGTTCACACAAAAGTGTAAAAAAAAAAAAAAAAAGGATTTCACTAGAAAATGGATCATCGAGACGTGCTGTGTGAACGAAGCATCAGTGGTGCTCTAGTGCTGCTTTGACTCTGCCGTGTAGAGGATAAGGTACATTAAGCATCAGCCAATCTGGAGAGAGAATATTATGCCGTCTGAAAGAAGCCTTATTGGACCCTCACACTGGATAATGATCCAAAGCAGATGTCAAGTCCAGCATGGCTTGGTTGCAGAAGATATTAAATGGTCAATTACAGTCACCTGACTTAAACTCAGACCTTTTGGAAATCAGTTTTGGAATTTCAAAAAGGTGAGAGCAGCAAACAAACTCCAGGAATGTGAGTGAACTAAATGTGTTAATCCCAAGATTCCCCCGGAAAGCTGAGCAAAGCTGGAACTGGAATGAAATATTGTTTTCAGGTGTAACACTAAGGGCTAAAATCACAAGGCATTTAGGGGATGAAATTATTTACAGATGACAATTATCATATAAAAAATTATTTGTAAAAGTAGTAAATAATTTTTACTTTAAACAAAGAGTTTATTGTTGTTTTTTTGGAGTGATAGAAAAAATTTAAATAAATATGCTTAACACAGCAGACTCCTATTTGATGCATATTAACCTTCTATTATAGGTCCATGTTTTAAACTGAAACCCCTATATGGACCAGGTAGGTCATTTTTTATTTAATTTCAACTCTACCAACACATATTTTACATGCAAAATCTTTGATTAGGAGACTTTTTCATCTCTTGATTTCTGTGGCATTTATGTGGACATTTCTAGAGTTAGTACGAATATTAGTTTTCTTTGTGTACACTTAAACAATGCAATATTTATAACCTAGAATCACAATAATATCTAGGATAGGATTTTAATTTACCACATTATTATTGAACAGGAAATCTGAAAGTTTTTTCAATGTTGTACGCCGGCATAAACATTCTTCTACGACATAAAAAAGATGTTTTGTGCTTTCACAGATGTTTAATGAAATAAATAATTTTATTTTGCATACTCCCCATGCACTAGATCATAGATCAGTAAATTGCTTCTTCAGCATCATTGTTTTGGCTGACTTATACCATTTAAAACAATGTTTTTATAATCTATTCATAAAAGATATACACATGGTAGCGTAATCAACAAGCAGCAGATCGAATATGTGTGCATCATAGATGCAGAGACTAATTGGAAACTATCCAGGCTCCCCGGAAACATTGTGTGTTAGAAGCTTTTTCGCTTTGGATGGCCATCATCATGCATGTTAACTAATGATAGCCTTTTTATGCTACTGCCCAGCTCTATTGTGCAATCCAAACAGAGAAGATCTACTAAACACATTAAAACGAAACAAATATTTTACTTGGCATTTTTACTGTAATATTTTTCTGGCTCAGGAAGTCGAAATTCCCATCTTCCTTTAGTTTTTAGTTTAGCTCGCCAAACACAGAAGTAAAGCTTTATGAAGTGGCTTTCTGTGCCCAAAGAGTCTGTATCCAAACATGACATCACTTGGCATGGATGCCTTCAATGCATCTCAATATAAAGTAGTTGTTTACTAGATTGACATAATCTTATTGGCTGCACAGTGTTGCAGTGGGTAGCACTGTTGTCTTGTAGCAAAAAGGCTCTGGTTCAATTTCACATTGGGTCTTGGTTCTTTCTGCAAGGAGTTTGCATGTTCTCCCTGTGAATGCGTGGGTTCTCTCCGGGTACTCCGGCTACCTCCCACAGTCCTAAAACATGACTGTTACGCTGATTGTGCACTCTAAATTGTCCTTAGGTGTGAATGTGTTCGTGAGTGGTTGTTTGTCCTGTATGTCTCTGTAGATAGGCGCCAGCAGACACCTGCGACCCCACAAGGATTAGCGTGTTGGATAATGGATAGATGAATGGACATAATCTTATGGATGTGTCTTGGCTTGGTGGTTGGAAGTAAAATGGTATTTGTCCCATTGTGTTATGTCAACAAGATTGTGATGTGGGATTATTTTACACTACACTCAAGAAGAAGGCTACAAATTTTGTGAATTGAATCGCTTAGTTCTTGTGGAAGGTACTCTTACTTTAAATAAAAATGGAAAGAAATGTTAGGCTGAGTATATCTTACAAGGGCTAAAGTAATAAGTTGTCCAAGAATCATGATTTAAACCAATGTAGCAGAGTTATACTTTAAAAATACCTAACACTTACCTATAACACTAAATGTTCTACCCACAGGTGTGTCCCGTATGATAATGCACAATACAAGATTGTAATTACCAATGGCAGTCCTGAATGTAAACACATTTTAAAATTGAGTATTGCACGACAAAAAACACATGTCAGATAGAAAGGAAGAACAATTCAGCTAAGGACAAAGACATTTTTAACAGTTTGGAGATGGCCCCTGCAGTTTCGACATGAGTGGAAACCAGTACATGAAGCAAAGTCTATAAAGACATGGCTGAGTGAGCTTGGTGAGGAGAAACTTTCCTGACCTGTGCAGGGTCCAATATTCATTGCCTGACCTCACAATTGCTGTCCTAGAAGGCTGGTCAAATATTCCTGTAAAAACAAAGACGCTTTGTGGACATTCTTCCCAGAAGAGTTGAAGGTGTTCTAGCAAAACATGGACCAGAAATATGAGCAAAGATTTAGCTATTATTAGAGTTCATGTGTTTAAAGGGAAGCATCACCTTGATTTGGGCATTTTATTCAAGGATTTCTTTAGAATACTTAGAAATACTTACATTGCAGTAATAAAGTACAATATTATATGCAAAAAATGTTTTGAAATGCATATTGTGCATATAAGAAAGTAACTTTAGATGAAATCTTTAATTGAAGCACCTTTTTCACAAGCATTTTTTACACAGCAAGATCAGTTATTCTGATAGATATGATTCATAGTATGTGATAAACAGGCACAACCTCAAACTATGAGAAACACCCCCCCCATCTGATTTCTTAACCGCTTTCCCTTACATTGCACTGTGGCTTAATTTCAATGTCTTTGACCCCTCAATTCAAAAATGATAATCCTACTTTCATCAGTTTGTAAAACATTGCAGAATTTCTTTATTTATTTAAAATAAAGTAAAAAATAAAGTAAACAACAAAATAATTAAAATATTACCTACAAATAAAATATTTATTATAGAAATGTATTTCTTTTGTTCGTAAATAAAGTGTGCCTCTCGCTCTCCAATCGTCTCCAACTTCCGCCACTTCTTTTTAACAGACGTCTGTGACGTCAGCGTCGTGATGGGAGGAGCTGCGGGCGCAGGAGAGCTGCGCCCCCCGGTAGCTCCTACAGCCCATGTACAACATTTAACTAGAGATTTGTGCGCCCCAGAGCGGAAATACGTCACCAATGAACAAGACTTTACACTTCATGAAAGATGAAATATTTATCTTGCACATCTACGAAAAAATATTTCAATATATTTCAAAATATTTATATTTTATTATTTCATTTTTATCTGTTTTTAATGTCTTATTTAAAGGTCATTTGGCGAGTCAGACAGCACCATTGCGCCCTCTATTGGCAGGCCGCTGCTGTACAGTACCAACACGTAGATGTAGACGTTTCTTAACGGCGCTGGGCTGAACAGTGGGTAAGAGCATTTTTCCACTACAGCCAACAACATGACTCGACTCTGCTCCACCCGACTTGACGATTTGGGTGGGTTTTGATAATGTTCGAGCAGCAACTCTATGTGGGTGAGGCTTTCCAAACAATAGTGCTGCAAATGCCTGAAAAGAGCAAACACAACACAAAAATGGAGAAGAAGGAGGCAATAGTAAACCTTCTCACTCTATGTCTTCTTTTCAAACTCTAAATAAGCAAAGAGCTCCAGACAAGACTGCAATCTGCAAAACAGAAGACTCTAGATAGCTACAGAAGACGGAAAACTTTGAAAGGTGTCAACCAAATGGGTACGAGCTACATGATGTATGCAGTTAAGCTAATATACCCATTGGTCGAATTAGACAGAAGATGTTCAAAATCACAAAACATTCACCATTCATCCATCACAAAATCCCATAACACCTTTTGCCAAGTCAAATTAACTTGCTTTGAAGTGTCTCGCTTGTCGGTGCCAGAAAATGCCGTCTGTTTGGTTGAACCTACTTTTTTTTCAGGAGTTTTTATTTTTGGTTTGAACCTTTCTAGTGGTCCAATTATATCTTTGATGGGTTTTCTTCTCACAGCGTAAATTTGGTGGTCATTGGTACAGGATCCAAGCGGTGCACTCTGCTCCTTAGCTAATCAGTGACTGACAGTCAGACCTGATACAAGTGGAAAACTCTTCGAGCTGCGCCATGCTAAGTAGGTACTAGAGGAAAAGAGCGAGGAGTATGTTTTTATGTTTTTTCAAAATTCAAATGATTATTTTTTTAAATATTCTACTTGCCGTTTATACCTAAATGACATCAAATCAGCAGCTTGCATATTATAACTTTTGGATCTCTGTTGGTTTTCAACTACCTGCCATTCAGACATTGCATTAATTTGCACAATACTGGAAAATATATTTAAGATTCAAATTTTAGCTAAAGTACAAAATAAGTTTTATTTTTATGAATTTCTATCTAAAATAGAATCTTGGCTTTTTCACCAACAGGATTTTTTACTCAGTGCCAAAGCGAATCTTTTTATTCTGATTCAGACAAAAGCCACATTATCTGACCACAGAAACTAAATGTGATGGAGCAGAGAGTGCTAGGCCTGCAAAATGATGTCTGAAACAAACAAATCGTGTTCGACCAGAAAGGAACAGAGTGATAATGCCTCCCCGTTGTGCAGGGTGAACACAGGGTGTTTCATCTGAGGCACCATTCATCACACCTAACTCAACCAACGCACAAGGAATATATAAGAAGCTTTGAAAGTTTTGGGCTTCACAGGTAGGATGAGCTGTGGCAGGTGATGGTACAAATTGTTAATAGTTTGCCAATTAGGGCTGGGCGATATGACATCAAAAAATACTTCACCCCCTTTTAAGGGAACACTGTATATCTTACTTATGCCCTCTGAATAATAATTGAACGAATCTGTTTTGTATTGATTTAGTTACCAAATGTCACACATTACTTTTCAATGCAATATAAAAATATAAAATATAAAAATCACTTGTAACTGTTCAACTTCAAGTATAAACACTCAACATAATATCTTTGTAGAGGTGATGTCTAGTGTAAACAATATAAATAATGCCACATTCAAAGGAGGTAGTGTGGCTTGTAAACAAAGTGATAAATAAAACTCAAATAAGTCGATGCAAAAGTAAAAAATAATAGCAAATAATTACTGCCATGTGAAAGGGAGACACTGTTTTACTATTTTTTAACAAAGATTAAAAATCAGGGGTGCCCACATATTTCAAGCTTGCAAGCTACTTAAAACATGACCAACCCTAAGGGATCTATTAACCCCCCCACCACCACCAACACATAAAAAAGGGAAACAAAATCTTAATACTTAAATTTTTTCACATGGGTCATGGCACTATTTATAATAGGGGTGCCCAATACATCGATCCCGATCGACCGGTTGATCGCACGGCATTAAAGGAAGCACATCCATCCGTCTGTTTATCTTATTTACATACCAGGCAGCAAACTGATGCGCATTCAAGCATGCAGACACATGGTAACTGTACGTTATTTTTGCCTTAGCAAACTACGGTGTCATTTAGCGAGTCTCCCAGTATTATATATATAAGTATTATATATATATAAGTATTAAGATAAAAAATTATAATAATATTTACTGACATGGGAAAATTGACGTCGGTCATCACACTGAATTTGGGTAATGGTAACTTTTCGGTTGATCGCCCAGATGTATTACCAATTATATAAAGGGCCAGATCTGCCTATACGTGCATGTTATACTAAAAATTTAAATATCATTGAATACTTTTGACAGTTTTCCACTCCCTATGATACTTAAAGCATTATGTACTGCTTACTAAGTATTAGTGATGATCAAATAGATCAAAACTAATAATTTGCCCAGATGTGTTATAAGTGATATTAAAAACAACATTTTTTGTTGTTTTTTGTGGATAGTTTTCAGTAAGAATATAAAAAAAAACTGTTTTTATACAAGAAGTTTCTGGTTTGTAGATGGACTAATCATTCAGACAATGGGGAAATATAATCCATATATACATATCCATATTCCGTTTTCATTTTGGATACTTACCCAGATGTAGAATAAACTTCAGTACATTTTTTAAATTGTGTAGGAACTCTTTGTGCTGAGGTTTACTTCCATCACACTGAAACCATCAACTGAATCAGAAATGGATGTTACCTCTTTCCTTCTCAGGTCAATAGCAATCAGTGCATTTAGGTGAAGTTAGGATGGGGTTGGTGATACTTTTCATAAACAGTGTTATGGCAATATGTGGTCATATTGAGAGACAATCATTCTAAACATATTTGAATTGCTTGTTTTGAGGACGCATTTTCAAAATAAACACAACACCGCCCAGAGAATTTTGCTTATATAAAAAGCACAGATATATGAAAAGTAGAAATATCTATATGTCTGTTTGTCATTCTTATAGGTATTTTGCATGAGCGCATTGGCTGGGTTGCTGTGTTGATTAATTTAGTTATGTTGAAACAATCTAAATGTAAATTGGACCTCTCTATCTGTGCCTCCCAGACTATAATGAGAAAAGAATTTAAATGACCCGGTTGCTTTTCATCCTTTTCTGATGCAAAGTTGAAATTTACAGAAAGATGACTTCTGTGTAAACAAAAAGGAATTATGGATAGGAAAGTAGCGGCCTTGGCCCCGGGTGACTGGGACCTATCCTGGGCCAAGTTTGCATGTCGTCCTTTATAAATCCCGTCAGGTACTCTGCTTTACCTCCTACAGTCTAAAAAACTTTTTTTATAAATGGTTTGTTTTTTATAATCATCTATGCTGCAAGTCAATGACTCCATGAATCTATTGGGGTTCCTAAGATTAGAAACATTTTCAACCTGATTTGTTTATGATGTTTCTATGATTTTAATTGAAATTTAATTGAAAAGACATCTGTTGTAAATTGGCGCTATATAAATAAACTGATTCTTTGTTCTAAATTAATGGTTCAAACACCCAATATTTTAAAATGTATTAATAGACCACATGTAAATAGTTGTAGCACTACCATAGATGCAAATATCTTCTTAAGATTACAGCCAATCAGCACCGAAGAAACACCTACGGACTCTCTCCAGATCGGTTGAGGCCTCGATTGACTGAAGGATTTTAAAGATGAAGCTGCTAGGATACAAGACAAGGGTTTGCTTTCCCACAGCAATGCTCAATTCTAATTTTTGGCTTAAATCCAGGTATTATGTGTGATCTTTCATGCTACAAATTAAATGTGTGAACAGTTTGCGGCCCCTGAAGTTGTGTAATTTGACTTCAAACCTGTCTTGGGTAACTGGAACGGTGCTGGCTGCCACACGGGAAGAAAAGCACAGATGTCTCCACGCAGCGCGATTTTTATGGTACAAAACTATGGATTCTGCTTTGTATGGGTCAATTTTAAAGTTGTTGACCAATGAAGTTCTAGTCAAAACAAAGCGAAACCCGACACTGCTTGCTTCAGCTACGTCTATAGATGAACCCCGTCTCGCTTCTGGTGCAGAATTATGATGCATGTTTCACATTAAGGACGTAAAGTCAGGTAAAATGTGACAAGAGCATTCAGATTCCAGATATGAAAGTGGCACAAAACCCAATTCGTTCTTTTATGCTAAAATTAAAAACTCCAATGGTTTTTTATGGGGGGAAAAAAATAAAATAAAAAAGAAATCGGATATGGGTCATATTTATCTGCTGTGAAAAAGTAGCTGAAATACATTTTTACATGTAGTTCAAAACCGAGCAAAGTCTGTCCCAGTGTGTTTGGGTTGGGCCTTATTGTCTGTTCTGACAACCAAGGACTCTGACCCCCAGAGGAGCATCTGAGGACTTCTGCCAGAGTGAGCTCTTCATGACATTCCTGACTCTTTCATATTGGTACAACAGGCTTCATTCACATTGAAGTAGATTCCTCCTAACTCCAAGCTGTGGTCTCCTGGAAACAGCTGGAAGCCAGGAGGCTTTCACAGGTCCAAATAAAATAGTGTGAATCAGTCACATTTTTGGGAGTTAACAGGCACCAGTTCATTTTGTTTGCCCAGGACTGGAGTAATACCTTTTTCTTACGTCCCAAATGGTTGGAGTTAACCTGGGCTATTCCTATATTCATGCTGCAACCTAACCATTTTCGCTCATTTTGTCCCTCTTCTGTTATCCAATCTGCTTTAGTTGAAATTTTTAATTGTTAACTGTTACACCTGGTCTGACGTTCTGTTAGCTGAAACAACTTCCTGGAAGGAGCCGTCGGCCAGTGGTGCAGCCAGAATCTCGGCGCTCTCCGTCTCCTGCGATCTGCAGAAGATGGTGCACCTTCAAAACCGGAGAGAAAAGGCCTTGAGAATAATACCGGATGTTTAGGATTAGGGTTCGGTTACTTCCTCTCTGGTTAACCAAAGAGCAGCGGCAAAGCAGAAAATAACCAGATATAAACATGCAAAGGAGAAAAACACAGAGGAGGACTTCTGCACCCATATGGGAAAAGTCCGTATGAGTGATTATACATTATATGACGTTGGCCTGTGTGTGATTGGAACAGACCCAGCCAAAACTAAACCACAGTCAAACCCTTGAATTGTTTTATCTGGATCTGGAAGACAACTGGGCAAAGGCAACTGATTAATGACCCTACTGCAAACCCATTTTGTCAAAAGTATATTAAATAGAAAGTTAGACCTCTAAAGCAACAAGATTTGTACCCTTTTTCTTTGTTTTTATTTTTTACTTCTGCTGTGATAAAAAAAAAAAAAATCTGTGTAAATATATTTATTTACTTTTATAGTTTAAACTCTCACAAATGAAGACAAATCACGTAGGATGTGGATATTACCAGGCACAGCTGTTCAGAATCGGATCCACATTGGCCTAGATCTCATGCAAACATTGGTGTAACTAGTCCTTTTATATGTGCTCTAATTATTAAAAAACTGTAAGGATTAAAAGCTGTGCAGTGTTTCTCAAGTTTAAGCGCAATTTAAGTTCTTTAATTAACTCCAATGAATGACAGAGGTGAGAACAGCTCTCTGTGGCAACAGTAAATAGTCTGTTTGGACTTTTATCACCTGCAGCAATGTGGGCTCAGTTTCTTTTAGAAAATGTTAACATTTTTCCCTTAAGTGAAACACATGGTTTTCGGCTGTGCTCAGTTAGTTGTTGTATTTTTCCACAAACTAAGGTCCTAAAATTGGAAACAGATGAGTTGTCTGTGCAGATTAGGTTTTACGTGCACACATCAGCTCACCCAAGTACAGATTCCTCCTCGCAGAGCCGCAAAATACCAAAGCAGTTCTGGGGAAACGGATGACCGTAGAAGATTTTCTTTGGCTTTTATTTCTCAGCATAGCAAGACTAGCTACTTTCAAATAACACAAGAAAAGTACAGCAAACTGATATTCTGCATTTACATTCCGCCAGCAGAAACCGGTTAAGTTACATTTGAAGATTTGAAGGAAATGAAAAACTGTTGAATATATGGTTCAATAACTGTAGCTCACAGCTAAAGAGAATGCAAAAATTATTGTCTCAGTTAATTACAATTTAAATATTTGACAAAACAGAAAACGATGTTTTAAGCACTCCACTTAAGAGACCGTCTGAGAAATGAGAGTCAGAACTTTTATTGATTTACATTCTGTCAGTTACGATAACATAATTTATTTTTAAAAGTACAACATAAGAAAGGGTTTACTAAATTATGAAAAACTTTTACAGTCTAGGCTCGATGGGCACATAAACAGAACCTTAAAGATGTGCATAAATATTATTTTATCAGTCATCAAAGTAGGTTTTTCTGAGTTCTGGCAAATTGGATCAGTGTGAAAGGATGTTTAGTATAATTTCATTTTTTAAATACTCATTGAATGCAGAAACACTTAATGGGTAGTTGTATTCCTTTAAGAAAAGTCATTGTCTTGATATGACTCAAAATGAAAAAGAGTTCCAAATGGCTTGTTCAATGCTAACAGTCAATACTGGGCAGGATTATTTAACAGTAATGTTATTATGCCACTGTTAAAATCCCTGCTGTTTATCCACAGTCCCAACACATAAATATCAATTTTTTTCAGGATTTCTATGTTTTTGACATCATTGTAAAGCTTAGAATCCACACTTTAAGAATCTGGAACTCTGAGAATGTTCACTGGGGAGACTTTGCTCGTTCTGTCGCTTCAAGTCACAGTTGTTAATGTGAACCTGCAATTCAACATCTCGTAGACTACCAATCACAATTCATTAGAGTCCTGTAGCGCCATCTTCCACTAAACAAACACCAGGTTAGGGTTGAGGTTAGGGCAAGGCTACGGATAATGAAAATAATTAATTGAAATCTAAAATTCTAAAAGATTCAGGCAATTAAGTCAAGTGGCTCCAAAAGGCCCCTTTGATAAGGAAACACCCATCTTTATTCTGTTGAGAGTCTTTACTCTGAATTTCACTCTTAAAATAATTAGTGCATGTTTCTGCTTTTGTTAAATTTCCCCAAAGCAATTAACTTTTTTTCAGTCATGCTTCTAGTCTCCACTTGTGCAGGAGAGCACACTTTTAAAAATCTCCATAATTAGGAATAAAAGAGGCAATTGGTGACGCACAGGGGAGGGGGCATTTAGCTCCTTCACCTTATGGCAAAACGATCATAGGTGTGGATGCTAGTTCATCCGGGCCTTTGTGTGTGGAACTGCAGCTTCTGCACAGGGACCCCTCCTGCTGCCGTTTTAGTGGTTTTATGTGGATTTCTACTCCTGTTAGGATACATGCATGCATGGATGTCAAGGTACTCTTCTCTGTGGATTACCGGGTGTGCTGCAGCGACCTCGTACCAGTATGATTTGGTTGCAGAACATTTTTGCACATCTGTATAGAATGGTAAACTCCTGACCACATGGTACTGAAATGCACAGTTGTAGATTTTTATTTAAACAACAGAAACATAGCAAGTTTTTTTTAGTTGGCTTTATTTAGCTGTCAAATTGTTTTGTGATCTGTTCATCTAATTAAAAGAATAAGTTTTGTATGTTATGCTGTTTGCAAACACCAAAAATCTGGAGAAGGAAACTGGCATCAAGCGTCACCATTTTGGAGCTCTATCACATCGATTAACTCCCTAATAAATTTCCTGAAATAAGGGGTGGGAACCTCCTACTTATATGTAAATTACTCTAGCTCTAGCAGATTAAATGGAAATAGTAGATCTGCAATATTTCAAAAGATTACAAAAATGCTAAGTGCTTCCACCTCTGCCTAAAATACACGGCTCTATTCATGAAAAGCTGAATAATGGAAATTAGAGTCTGGGAATTGCTCCCTGGGCTCTTTGATGCCAGAGACTTTTTGTACAACAGCAACTAGATACAACAGACAGCTGGTATTTGTGGCTGGAGCAGAAAACTTCTTCATGGTGAATCCGCACCTGAGAATGAGATCTTGCTCAATTGAATAATATTGTGTTAATGTCAACTGTAAATGCTTGGTTTTTTTGGCGGGGTTTGATTATAGCGTCGGAAAAATGACTGATGTTTCTCCTGGTCTGTCTTTATTACCTCAGTAGACTTTCTGCCCTTTAAGTATCTTAACTGCGTTCATGCAATCAACTCTGGGATCATGATAAGCCCCGTGTGGAGGGGGCGGGGGTGTCAAGCTGTCAATGGGAAATATGATTTCCCTGAAGAAAATTATTAGAAATACTCTACAAGTATCCAATGCTTGTTATATTAGTCGGTTCACCGTTAGATAATGCATAATAAGCAACAAGATAGATAAATGAATCACATTTTTGTTTAACTAATATTTGGTATTTGCGTTTGTCCTGGTGAATCCTGTTGAGGATGAAAATTAAAACTGATTTGTTGGGGTAACCAAAAATCTGCAGACAGCTTTGTCACTGTGGCCAAACAAATATAATCTCAATTTCTGATGAAACCTGAGATCTCTCATTGATGCATTTCTCGTGGCATTTGCTTTTATTGTTCAGACAGTAGTCTCCCAACACAGAATTACATTTATGTGGAACAGAACTCCAAAATTGCTTAATAATCAGTTCATCCTATCAGCTCTTTCGTCCACTGCTCTGGTGCGCTAAGTAAAAAAATCATACAGACGCACAGAGTGATAGGAGTGTTTATCAGGGGTATCACCTGTTGGAAACTTTTTCCCACTAAGCAGAGACCAAAATAGTTGAAGCAAAAAAGTTGAACAATGTAACTTTCTGCCGAATGCAGTTGGCCAGATCTACAGACAATATGTCAAATTAATACTAACCTACACAATAAAAAAACATTTTTATGATGGTTTTATTTGTTTGTTTTAAATGACCCCTCTTGTTAAAAACAAATATATGAATTTATTGATTACATATACAAAACCGTTGAACACCCTCACTGGTTCAGAATGTTAAACAGCATCATCGTTGGCTTTGCCATCTTTAGCAGTATGGACTGCCATGAAGCATTTTGGAAACTTGACAATAAATCTTCTAGTTTTCTTTGGGAAATTCATTCAGTAAAACTGAAAAATGCTTGATCAAACTTGCTTTCAATCAAATTTAAGTTTGGGCTTTGAATGGGTCACTTTAAAACTTCCTTTTTGTAGTTGGGTTTGGGTGGATAATTGTTCTGGAGCATGGTTTGATGTTAAAGCAACAAAGTGGTCATTACAGACCATCACAGAATGTTTGGCTGTTGTTTGCATGTTGTTTTTCTTTTTCTTTTTCCAAAAATGCTGTCTGTCATGAAACACTGTGTTGATGTGGACCCAGATGCAGAAGATGGAGACGGCGTTGAATGAGATGCGGATTTTATTGCAGGTTTTGGGTGATGAATACGGGAACACAGAACAGCAAGGGAACACAGAGATCGAATGCTGGCAGAACAGAGAACGGCAGACTGGAGACAACAAGCAACTCAGAAGGAACACTGGAGAAGACTAGGACTACAACAAGGACCCTGAGCAGGGAGGAACCTAATGTTGATGATCGAGCGGTGAGAGGAGAGAAAAGCCGGGCTTAAATGCTAGGAGGGTGAAAGGTGGAACCAGAGACTAATTAGATAACAGGGTGAAAACAGATGTGCATGGTTAAAGGAGGAAAATAAGCTGAGGAATAGAGAGAGAGCAGAGGAACACACAAAAGGAAGAATAACGTCTAAGAATAACATCTAAGAAGACTCACCAGAAAAGGAAATAACATATAGGGAAACAATAACTTCATAAAGTAAACCACATAACTACAGCAAACTAACCAGCGACCAAAACAACACAGACCAAGACAGTACCCCTCCCCCCTCAAGGGTGGATACCAGATGCCAGAAACACAGGAAAACACATGCCAGAACCGGGTGGGAGGAGGGGGTTGGCCTCAGGAGGGCCAAAACAAAAACAAAAACCTAAATAAAAACTAATAAACGAAAAACGACCCAGCATGCCTGGGCGAAGGAAAGTCTCGTAAGGAGAGCTAAAAGCAAAGACACAAAATGAACATAAAACAACTCTGATGCAAGAACGTAGGGAGTCCTAGGGACTATGGCCAAAAAAACAAACAAACCAACAAACAAAAACAACCCAGCATGAGCGGGTGACCTTGGGCCAAAAGCAAAAAAACAAAACCCACTGAAGGCTTTCCCGGAGGATGACAGAGTCCACTGAAGTCCAAGTAGAGACGGATGCTGTCCAGGAGGACAGCAGAAATCACAAAGCTCTAGAGGATGTCCCGGATGATGGCAGGAGTCTCATAGCTCTGGAGGACGTCCTGGAGAATGTCAGGAGTCTGGAAGCTCTGGAGGACGTCCTGGAGAGCGTCAGGAGTCTGGAAGCTCTGGAGGACATTCCGCAGGACGGCAGGAGTCTCAAAGCTCTGGAACACGTCCAAAGCATAGTGCCAACGGTGGACGGTCGCCTGCACCGGACCATAGACCATAGGCCATTGTGGCTGGTAAAGGTAGAAGACAGGAGAAACTCTCAGGAGACCGCTAATGGCTGAGAGTCCTAGGCGGAGGTCGCTGACGGCGGAGAGTCCTCGGCGGAGATCGCTGACGGCGGAGAGTCCTCGGCGGAGGACGGTGTCGGTGGAAAACCCTCGACGGAGGTCCCTGACAGCGGAGATGCACCACCCATGAAAGAGGCAGCAGAGGGCGGCGGGACAGCCCCCACGACGAAGACCGCAGACCCTCTGGAATTTAAGGAGCTAGAGACGGGTCACGCCGGACCCCCTCCTGAAACGCAGGGGCTAGAGGCAGGTCATGCCCATCTTGTTAAAAAATAAATAAAATAAAAATGTTTTACTGAATGTGTAGTTTCCTGAAAACTCAATGAAACAGTCTATATGACCCGTACCATAATATGATTAAGAGTTTGGGACATGGTGTCTGTCAACAAAAAAATAAAGTAAGTAAAAAGGACAGCCACAGCAACTTGTCAACTGTCCAGTTCAGTGGCGGAGCTAGGCAAGGCAAGGTAAGGCAAGTTTATTTGTATAGCACATTTTCGTGTACAAGACAATTCAAAGTGCTTTACACAGGAAAAAAGAGGAGAAAATGAAACAATAAAATCAACTTTGAATTTAAAGAAATAAAATAATAATAATAATAATAATAATAGTAATAATACTCTCAGTTGCTATATGCACAGTTACATAATGCTGTTTTCAGCCTGGATTTAAACATCACCTGAGTTGAAACCTGTATCACCTCTTCAGGAAGACTGTTCCAGATCTTAGGAGCATAAAACTGGAATGACGCCTCCCCTTGTTTGGTCTTGACTCTGGGCATTAGCAGGAGGCCACTACCTGAGGTTCTCAGAGTCCGGGCTGGTTCATATGGCTTTAACATGTCAGATATGTACTTTGGGGATAAACCATGAAGATACTTGCGCACAAGCAAGGCTGCTTTAAAGTCTATTCTTCTTGTGACAGGAAGCCAGGTCTGGTTTAGAGACTATTGAGTCAGGGAATTCATCTTTCTCCATCCTTCTCATAATGAAAATTTTTGCCACAAAGAGTTCTTCTGGCTTCAGCTGAATCTTATAATGCAAGGCAAGGCATTTGAGAGCATCTTCAGAAAGAC
>JAVLVB010000555.1:109955-122682 GCA_032876305.1 Orestias chungarensis | reverse complement strand
GTGGAGTGGTGTGGGCTGAACCATCTGCAGCTTAACGTCGGGAAGACAAAGGAGCTGGTGGTGGACTTCAGGAAACAGTGGAACCGCCCAGACCCCGTCATCATCAACGGCTCAGCTGTGGACATAGTGGAGGACTACAAATACCTCGGTGTCCACATAGACAATAAACTGGACTGGTCTAAGAACACACACACTGTCTGCAAAAAAGGTCAAAGCAGACTGCACTTCCTCAGGAGGCTCAGATCTTTCAACGTCTGCAGGACCATGATGCAGATGTTCTACCACTCTGTGGTCGCCGGGGGCATCTTCTACGCTGTCGTGTGCTGGGGCAGCCGGCTGAGGACGGCTGACACCAACAGACTAAACAAGCTCATCATGAGAGCTGGCCCTGTCCTGGGACTGGAACTGGAGTCTGTGGTGGAGGTTTCAGAGAGGAGGATGCTGAGGAAGCTGCTCAGCATCAAGGACAACACCTCCCACCCCCTACATGCCACGCTGACGGCCTGTCAGAGCACCTTCAGCCGGAGACTGAGACCACCGAGAGTCACCACAGACACCACAGGAGTTCTTTCTTACCAGTGGCAATCAAACTGCACAATTCCTCTTCCATCTGCAGGAGTGATAAATAGTAGTGTGGTTATTGTTATATGGTGATTGTGTACTGTACTGCGTTGTATGTAAGATGAGTGTGTCGTGTTAATTGATACTCTGTAACCTTGGCAAAACAATTTCCTCCGGGATCATTAAAGTCTATCTTATCTTATCTTATCTTATCGCAGGACGCTATATCCATTCAAAAGCCTTCTACTCATCCAATGAATGATAGGTCAGCCTCTGTAACTAGCTGGTATCTGAGTTTAGTTGTAGATTTTCCCTTATTTAAAAAAAATTTTATGTACATTTTCATGAATGAATTTAATGAATCAATTTACACCTCACAATAAAATCTGGCTTATAATACAGGAAACTTTCCTGAACAGGTAAAATAATAGACAGTCTAAAAACATACTGTACACAACAACTGAAATTCTTACTTCGTGATTCTTCAATGATTAATATATATCCATAAATGTTGAGCTTACATGTTGTTGCAACACTGCACAATCTGCTGGTAAATAAGAATAGAAAAGGGTGGATGACCACCCTAGGCATGCCAGTCGCCATCTTCTCCACACTGATTCCGTGCCAAGAAAGGAGACCAAGAGGAAGACAGCAGAGAGAAAGTCTTAGAATCATTTCAAACTTTATTTTAAAGCAACACTAAGTAACTTTTCTACCTTCATAAAATATATTCATTACCTTTGTGTTTCTACGTCCACTTACAGCTCGTTGAATGACACCTCTGTCGTGGCCTGAAGGGGTCCGTATCGCTTTCACCGGCACACAGCAGCTTAGAGGAGAGTGGGAGGAACAACAACACGAAACAACAACAAATGTGCTTATGGCTTTACGGTATACGTCACTCCCCCCATATCTTATTTTCAACATCATCATATAACATTGTTTTGCCACAATTGGGTTCATCACCTCATCGTTATTCATCCTTCCCACAGTCACTGGAAATAGAAACGTACTTCAATCCAACTACAGGCAACTGTGAGATCAGGATTTATTTATTTTTGTCCTGTTCAGCATCATGGCTAGTTGAATGATTCTCTGAGGTGTTATATACATTCTAAAACTAAACATGACTGAGGGGGGTGAAAGTGAACATATAAACAGACAAAAAATCTATACAAATAGAAGCAAACAAACTAACTATAACATAAACAAACAAAACAATGGGGCCCAAAAACTAGCTGCAACCAGATCGCTTCCGAAGCATCCATGGGACACTAGGAAATGGTAATTATACCTGTGGAGATAAAATTAGTGGAAGGCAGAGGAAAGACAGCAATGTATGTGGCACATAAAACAAACAAATAAATCAGGTTTAGGATTTTACCATGATACGCATTGGTCCTCATGGGAAATGCAGTCTTCTTCAGGCAAAACACTACCGCTTTTGTCCACAGTGGTCTGCCAAAATTGACCAAATTTGAAAGTTCCTCAGTGTTGCTTTAATCCTAAATTTTGAATTGTTAAAACGGATTTGTAAAAAAAACATACAAAAAATGAAAACATGAGTTTTTTTCTTACTTTTTATTAATGTGGCTCATGACAGCTCTCTCTTTTTTTTTTTTTTTTTTTACCTGGAATGACTAGCTGTGTTACAGTGCCAATCCCAATAGGTGTGTTACCAGTAAGTGGAGTTTCAAACTTTATTTTTACGTCTATGTTAATTTTAAGAACATAAAACATTTTTCACTAGTGGCTGGATAGCTCAATTGGAATGTCACTAGACTTCCAATCCAAAACTCATGGGTTTGAATCCAGCCCAGGGCAAAAATACACCGCATCCAGTGTGGGTTCTAGGCAAGATGCTACTACCTACCTGGCGCCTGCAAAATGGCTGCCTCGGTGTGGTTTACACCAAAAACAATTTCCTACTGGATCAATAAAGTATACATTATTATAATGTATACTTTTCACTACCCTAATTCTTTTTGTAAAAGTAAGATGCTATTTCAGTTAGCCCTAATCAGCCTCCACCTTCTGTACCAATGATTCAATTTTATTTTTTAGTGTTACTTCATTTCTCAGGTGTAATGATTTAATTTCTCCACATGGATTATTACTTTGATAGACTCCCTCCCTTGTCACTGGCATCTTTAAGAGATTAGCCAACTTCCAATCATAATTTCTGTAACAGCTTTCGTTCCCACACTGATGAGAGCCCTCCGCCTTCTCTGACATTTGACTCGGCTTGCTGATAAATTGCTGGTGCTACTTCCTCCTCTCCTTGAGGAAAGAAACAGTGAATTCACCTCATTAAAATTCCAGAGAGGAAGATGACACTTTTTTGCTTTTTGAGCTCTCCCACTCCTACTCTTTCATCATTTCTCTCTCCTTTTTTACCAAAGAGATTGATTTGATTTTTAATTTGACAGAAGAATGTCACAGCATCTGCTTGTAAAATGAGGTCAAGGAGCTCAAGTTGTTTTACAGGATCAATATGAGAGGATGTAATGCAATAAAGGAAACAATTGCTATGCCACAGCAAATCTTGACGGGCTTTTAAATTCTAAATATTGGCAAAAACCTTGTGATGTTGTAACTGGATCTTTTCATGATTTCTCTCCAATGCCAATAGAAAGACTAAAGACTCTACTTTTTTCCAGATAAGACAGAGACAGCTTTTCTTTGCCACTGATACCCACATGGATTTTTAGAAAAGATGTCAACAACACATTAACCCGAGGAGTACATGCCTGTCGTACTACCTGCTGATGAATGCTGACAACTTAATTTTAACCAAATAGCTTGACTGATTCCTCTTTATCGACTTGCGTTTCAAACCTGAATGGCTCCCAATAGTAACGCACAAATCAACTTTCCAGCCAGTGGTTGGCGCTTAAACATGGAAAGTACTGTACCCTTCAACATTCTGGTCAATTTCAGTACTGGGTTCTCTCTTAAAATATTTATTTTTCTTTCCTTAGATTGTTTCACTTTAGTTTTCTTTACAGAAATGAAATCTGTGAGGATAGTGTTGGGAGAGAAAGGAAAGACATGCAGCCCAAGACCAGCAATCGCCCACAGGACAGCATGTTTGCTTTCCAACTAAACGATAAATTTGAGTTTCTTAGCATTAACTGCTGCGTTTTTGTCCTACTTGTGACTACAAATCATTACAACTTTAAAGATTTTTGGCCTTTTTAAATATGATCCCAAATAAAACTGATCTGGAGCAGTGAGTCGTAAGTGGTTAGTCGCGAATGTACATTTGAGGTCTCCAGGAAGGGCCTTAAGCCCAAGAAGCACCACTTGTGTTCGACACTTGAAGCTCCTTTTTCCACTTTCTTGTTTTATCTCCATACTTCTGAGCTGCTACCATGAGGGTCGTGGAATGATAATAAAAGGTATCCATGTTTCTTTTAATACTAGAAGATTTGCATATAATAAAAGGAATCAAGGAATCAAGGAGTTTTTATTTGTCATCACATCACATGTGGTACATGAGGTGGGACGAAATTCTAATCCCCCGGTCCAGTTTACACCCTGATAGCAATTTTAAATAATATAATAAAATATAAGAACTATGCGAGAATATGATTTTACTACACAGAATCGACAATATGGACACAGAATCTACAATATGTGACTTCGGACATAGAAGCAATGAAAATTCGAAGTGCAAATAATATAATAAAATATAAAGAACTATACGAGAAATAGGATTTAACTACACAGAATCTACAATATGGACACAAAATCTACAATATGGGACTGTGGACATAGCAGCAATGAAAATTCGGAGTGCAAGTGACATATTAAGTGACATTTTAAAGTGACATTTTAAAGTGTGATATTAAAGTGAACAGTGCCGGTTAAATGAGAAAGTGTTTTTCATTTCTAATTGTCCTTGCGTGTGTTTGAGAGTCACACATCTGTAGAAGGAGGTGAGAACTGAGCTCCCGAGTCCAGCTCTTCTCAACCTCCTTAGGAAGTAGAGTCGCTGGTGCGCCTTCCTGACCAGAATGGAAGTGTTGTTGCTCCAGTTGAGGTTGTTACTCAGGTATACACCCAAGTACCTGTAGCTGTTGACCACTTCCACCGCAGATCCTCCCATGTGCAGGGCCAGGTGGGCATGCTTGCCCCTTCTGAAGTCCACTATCATCTCCTTGGTTTTCTTTACATTAATGCAGAGGTTGTTCTCTCTGCACCAACCCTCCAGGTGTTCCACCTCCTGCCTGTAGCTGGACTCATCCCTGTTTGTGATGCATCCAACCACTGCTGTGTCGTCCGCAAACTTTACAAGATGACATCCTGCATGGATAGGCGAGCAGTCATATGTGAGCAGTGTGAACAGGAGGGGGCTCAGCACACAGCCCTGAGGGGAGCCGGTGCTGAGGGTGATGGTGGGGAAGGAGATGTTTTGAATCCTCACAGACTGCGGCCTGTTGGTCAGGAACTCCAGGACCCAGTTGCAGATGGAAGAGCTCAGTCCAATTGACGAGAGTTTATTAATCAGAGTCTGAGGAATCATGGTGTTGAAGGCAGATGTGAAGTCCAGAAACAGCATACGAATGTAGGAATCCTTCTGCTCCAGGTGGGTGAGGGCAGTGTGGACCACGGAGGAAATGGCGTCCCCTGTGGATCGATTTTTCCTGTATGCATACTGATGTGGATCAACGGTGACGCTGATGTTGGCTTTGATGTGAGTCTGAACCAGTCTCTCGAGGCACTTTGTGACTATCGTTGTGAGGGCTACTGGCCGATAGTCATTCAGACCTGTCACTGCGGAGCTCTTGGTGACCGGGATGATGGTGCCGGTCTTCATGCAGGTGGGGACAGCTGCCTGGATGAGGGAGGAGTTGAAGATGTCCGCCAGCACGTCTGAGAGCTGGTCCGTGCACTCTCTCAGCACCCGTCCGGGGATGTTGTCTGGGCCAGCAGCTTTCCGGGGGTTGATCCTCCTCAGCGTCCTCTTTACTTCTGCTGGAGTCACACTGATGGACTCTTCTCCAGTGGAGGTCGTGATTCTGGTGCTGGGGGGGGTGTCAGGGTTCTCAAACCGGGCGTAGAATTGGTTGAGAGCCTCAGGCAGGGAGGGGTCTTTGGGGCATTGTGCAGTTTTAGGTTTATAGTCTGTAATCCACTTGATGCCCTTCCACATGCTCTGTGGATCCTGGGAGGAAAAGTGTCCCTGGATTTTCTGAGCATATGCAGCTTTTGCCCTCTTAACTCCTGCAGTCAGCTCTCTTCTTGGTATTCATGTTTCTTTTAATACTAGAAGTGTGTGCATATAACAAGAAGGTATACATTGTCTGACAAGGCCTGTTTATTCTCTCTGGAATCCGGAGTAGATCAGGGGAAAATAGATCATTAGTTGATTCCTAGCAGTAAATCTTTCAGTTAAAGAATGTGAAACCAGCTAGTGAAACTCACTCCCTTCCGTTAAAGGATGTGATGCCAGGGAGCAAAGATTTACTTCCTTTTTTCTCTTCGTGCAGATTAATCAAGGCCAGCTAGGCGCGGGAATAACGGTTTCTGAAACAGTTTGTGTAAATCACATGTGAATGTTTTTCTGACTCTGTATACTCCCTAATTTTTAATAAAACAGCCTGATCGGGGGTTAGAGCTCAGACCCGAGGGAACCATTGCACAGGCGGTCTCGGCTCCCTCTCCTGCAGGAGGGCTCAGTTGAACCACACGAAGTGTGGACTGAGTTTTTTTATTTAATTTGAACATTGTGAGAACCTGAATATGCTGTCCTGAGATCAACCAACCTGGGGAAGTCAAGGTGGACTTCAACAGGGTGACCAGTATTTATAAAAGCTTTTTTGTGTAGCTATATTAAATGTTTGTCTAACGGACCACATTCCCAAAAACGGCAACTCTGTGTGATAAGCTGTAGCAAAATAGTTCTGTATCATTGATCAGTTTATGTTAAAATTTGACTGTTCTTCCCAAAACAGACGTGCTTTTCTTTGCCATAGTGTCCATCTTCCTGTCTGTCTTTGGTTGATTGAAAGTCTAAAAAATCATAAATAATTAAGTTTGCATGTCAACAGAAACCAAAAAATGGCAAACGGCGTTGATGTATCAGAACAGAACTGATCAGAGGGGGCTTCAGTGATTTGAAATAGGGGAGCGCCTTTCAGCAAAATATCTGAATTTACATTCTGTTTAAAGGCAAATATCTTCATGGGAATTAAATTCAGGCTGCAGGGAGTTAAGTGGACACAAAATGTAAAAATGTATTAAATCAGGACAAGCATAGATGCATCTTATTATTCTGTAACAGCTGGATTAAGTTTCATGTAATTAATTGAAATACCAAACCTGATGGCAGAATTTAGTCAAATAAATTTCAATGAAAGATGACAAAATATGACAAAAAAAATAACTGGAGAAAAAAAACTTTAAGAAATGATAATCTTATTTACAACAGGGTAACATTATTAAACAGGTCAATGTTTTTTTTTCATTTAAATATTTCTGATTGGGATATCCACAATCCAACTAATTCACACAAGGGAAAAAATCAAATCAAATAATCCCCTGATGAGTTTTGGTAATGAAACAAAGTATTGCAAGTCTCACACTTGTAGGGACTTTGGTTTTACAAAGCAGTCATGTGTAACAAAATTAAGCTTTCTTTGACATGTGAAATATTATGATGTGAAATAATGTGAAATATTTCTACAAATAATTTTAATTAGATCAAATATTTATATTTGATCTAAAAAAAACAGGGATTGGATAAATATTCACCTACTTTAAAGTGACGGACCTAATGAATGGAGAGCATGCCCGTTGGTGCTAGAAGACCTATAATCACAACAATGAAGAGTTTATTTAAATCTAAACTGTAGGAATATATTCAAAAAATAAATCTTAATTTATCTAGGAGCATATCAGCAAATGAAACTCAGAAACTGCATTATTAAAATGAATGAAATAAATCCAGACTCTAAGGGGGTTTTAATGTAGCATTTTGTGTTGAATTTCCAGAACAGAAATATTTTGTGTTGTGTGTGGATTTAAAAATGTTCAATTACACGTTTATCTCTGTGCTTTACGAACAAAAAAAGCTGGATCAATCTGACTGCATAGACCGAGATGACTCATTTCACATCCTCTGATCCCTTTTAGCATCGCTCTCTATGGGCAGGAACTCTCTCCATTATGTCAGAGATTATATAATTTGTGAAGCAGTTAGCCTGTACCTCGCCTATCTTGTTGCTTCTACAGAATGTTTGCGCGTGATCAGATTTCAAAGCTGTGTCACCAGCATGCCCCCGTAGCCTTCTGAATTAGTTTCAGTCTTTATGGCGCCTGCGTGTGGGAAAGAGGTTATCGAGACCATCCGAGATCCAGGGGTTCACAAGCGCGCAGCAAATCTGTTCTCTGCTCAGAGCCTCTGTTGTCTGTTGATCCATTGTTACCTGTTCTCGTTGCAGATGCCCACAGAGCCGGACTTTCACAGTGATGTCCTCTTTTAATGGACTACTAAGAGCTAGCCGAGGAGAAGGGCACCGTCCTCATTCTAAATTATTCTGAGCAATTAGTTATCCTCCAGAAAGTGTTGCTCACGTGTTTTCAGCTAGAGAAGAAAGATCCTCAGCAGAGCGAGACCATGCAGCGAACGAGCGCGGTGAGAAAGCAGAAAATTGAAATGTTGAGTATGGGAATTATCCATGCCACCTGCTTCTGAAAACAGGTGCCTAAACTGCGGTTAATGAGCGAAGAACATAAGGTAGAGCTTGTAAACACCTAGAGTCACTGAAATAAAGAAATGTCTGAACTTTCAGAGGGAGGCCTGCTTTGTGAACATTCAGAAAGCAGGCAAATGCAACCAAAATCCAGGTAATCTTATTGGCCATAGGGAACCTATATGTGACTTTTTCATGACAGTGTTCATAACCCAATTATGATCAATTATGATCTTTTTAACCACCCAGAAAACATGGTAAAGCTGGTCGTAGGCAGTGGCTGAAGCCAGCAGTGAAGAGATTTGCTTTCTTTTTTTCTTGAAACCGTGGAATGCTCCCATTGCTAAACAACGTTAAAATCTATGCACAGGTGGCGGTATCTATTGTTACTTACATAGACATTGTGTCTCAGTGTGACATCTAAGTTTTTCTCTGGGCATGTAGGTCGCTTGGGGTTGTAAACTGTTTACACAGAATTGTAGTTAAAAAATCATAGCCAGCATCAAAACCTGCTGTGTGAGCGTAGCCAAGGTTTCCTTAAATGTCAATCAGAGTTGGAGTTTAATAAGAAGCTAACCAGTAATTGGTGACACATTGTTTACCCTTGTAAAGATGTGATCATTTGATTACTTTTTTTTGTCTTAAAATAATGCTGATTTTATTAATCCATTTGATTTTGTAAAGCAAGAAATTTGAAATCACTTGCTTGACAAAACAAAATAGGCCACGGGGTTTTAAAAAGCAACAAATCACGCCTTCATTTAAAGAAATTCTTACATGAGACAATTACTGGGCATTTCCTAGGCTGTGGATGTGATTAAGATTACAGTAAGAGCAATGATGTGTTAATGGCTCAAAAGGGTTTTGGCTCCCAAACTAAAAGAGGACATTCACATTTTCATCCAGTATGTCACAAATGTGACATGAGCACAACACAACAATGGAGGTCATGAGAGTTCTATACAAGATTCTGCTGAGTCTGCCATTGTCCACAAAAACTTCAGATATCCTCAGTTTCTGCTGCTTGATTTTACAATGTAGATTATTGTAAGGGAGCTGCTCTTGTGATGCAACCACATGACTTGACACGACGGGTAGGTTATGAAAAAGTAGCTGGTACCACGTAATCGCATATAGGTGAAAACCCTTTTTGTCTTATAGATGTCATGGTCTGTGTTTTTGTTATCTGCTTAGTTTACTTTAGTTGTAATGTTTTACTTTGTTATGATTAGTTATTGTTTTCTTTTGGTTATTTTCTATTTTGGTTGAGTCTTTGTTTTGTTGTTATTTTCTGTGTCCGCCAGTTGCCCCTGCTTTCTGTCCCTTTTCTCTCTCTCTTACTCTCTGTGTGTTTTTGCCTGCAGCTTGAGTATCCTCATTATCTTTTCCACCTGTTACTAATTATCTGCTCATCTTCTCTACTCCTCCTCCTCAGTATATAAGCCTGGTTCCCTCATTCACTCACTGCTGGATTATTGTTCGTACCTTACCTCTCGTTGCTCCCCTGCTGGCCGATGTTGTTCCAGTTCTCCATGTCCCTCAGTAAGTCTCTCCATCTGCTTGTCTGGTCTCATCTTGCTGGTCTCAACCCCTCCACGTGTTATTCCGTTCTCTCCTTTAGTTTATTTTGTTCGTTGTTTGTTCCTTTGTTGATGGTAGTTTCTCTTGCGCTCCTCTCAGTTGTTTATGTTTTGGTTTGTTGTTTATATTCAATCCTAGTTCCGGTCCCATGTTAATCCTTGGTTGGTTGTTCCTCCTCCGTGTCGCTTTGTTGATGTTTAATTCCGGTCCTGCGTTTTGGTTTGTTGTTCCATCTCCATGCCTCTTTTATTCAGTTTTCTGTTCATGCTCCGTTCATATCATCCTCACAATAAATAATCCACCTCTCGCAATCCTGCCTCTGCTCGATTCATATTTACCGCTCTTTGACAATAGAAGGAATTAGCAGTAATGGCATCTATAGTATGTATCCGAGATGGCGCCGCAGATGGCGACACTGGTTAGGAGCTCCGTAGTGCTTTGTTTGTTTTTGTTTGTTTGTCATGGCATGTGTGATCCAAACACACTCAAATACAGTGCAGAAGATCTGCAGAACATTAGGCAGCTCATGGCACATGTATATTTCCTGGTTTTTCATATTCGGACAGTCTTTTGGACGCTGAGCGGACGCAGGCGGAAGCGCAGACGTGGGAAGCGCGCCGGAGAGCTCGTCAAACTGCGACAGCGCGGACTTCGTACTGTGCTTCACTGAGACCTGGCTCACGGATTCCGTCCCGGACGGCGCACTCCACCTGCACGGCTTTCATCTCCACCGAGCGAACGCAGAGCTTTACGGCAAGAAAAAAGTGGCGGGATTTGTTTTTATATCAACCAAGCCTGGTCTACAGATGTGACAGTGTTAATGAGAACATGCAGCCCTAATCTGGAATCGCTTTTCTTGAACTGTAGAACGTTTTATTGTCCGCGGGAGTTTTCATCCGTTGTGCTTGTTGCTGTTTACATTCCACCTCAAGCGTGCACGTGTGAGGCACTGAGCGCACTCGCTGATCAGATCCTCACCGTGGAGAACCAACACACAGACTCTGTTTTTATCATCTTAGGGGACTTTAACAGAGCAAAACTTAACAGCGAACTACCTAAATAAAGACAGCATGTTACCTGCCCCACCAGGGAGAGCAACATTTTAGATCACTGTTACACTGTATTTAAAGGTGCTTATCGCTCTGTCCCCCGTTCAGCACTGGGACTATCTGACCACTGTTTAGTTCATCTTCTCCCGACCTACAGACAAAAGCTCAAGTGTGCCAAACCTGTGGTCAGCTCGGTGAAAAAATGGACTAACGAGGCTAAAGAAAGGCTTCAGGATTGCATGGTTTTAACAGACTGGTGTGTTTTTGATGATGCAACAAGCAGCCTGGATGAATACACGGACACTGTGACATCTTACATCAGCTTTTGTGAAGACATCTGTGTTCCCACCAGGA
Source organism: Orestias chungarensis (assembly GCA_032876305.1). NCBI lineage: Eukaryota > Metazoa > Chordata > Actinopteri > Cyprinodontiformes > Cyprinodontidae > Orestias > Orestias chungarensis. Next base: position 111,437 of record JAVLVB010000555.1, on the reverse strand, counting down.
CTCACATTTAATATAACAATGACAAGCCCTGGTTTAATGCCAAATTGAAAAAGCTGCGCCGGTCTAAGGAGGTAGCATATAGAAGTGGGGATCGGGCGCTGTACAACCAGGCAAGGAACACCCTAACTAAAGAGATCAAAGCTGCAAAGAAAAACTACTCCAACAAGCTGAGCAGCATGATGTCCAGTAACGAGCCATCAACTGCCTGGAGGTGTCTCCAGAACATCACCAGCTACAAAAGTCCATCTACACAGACAATGGGAGATCGCAGATTTTACTGCAGGTTTGAACAGCCCAGCAACGAGCTCCCATCCAACACCACTTCACACCCATCTGACTATCAGCCACCCATCCAGCCTGCCCTGAAGATCTGCGAGGAAGACGTGCTGAGACTTTTTAAAAAACAGAAAGTCAAGAAGTCCCCAGGTCCTGATGGAATCTCTCCCTCCTGCCTGAGGACCTGTGCAGACCAGCTTGCACCCGTCTTTACTAAGATCTTCAACAGATCACTGGAGCTGTGTGTTGTTCCGTCCTGTTTTAAAAGCTCCACAATAATACCCATTCCTAAAAAGACAACTATCACAGGACTAAATGACTAAAGACCTGTTGCCCTGACCTCTGTGGTCATGAAGTCCTTTGAAAGACTGGTTCTCAACCACATTAAGGAAATCACGGACCCCCAGCTAGACCCCCCTGCAATTTGCCTATCGGGCCAACCGTTCGGTGGACGATGCAGTGAACATGGGTGTCCACTTCATCCTCCAACACCTTAAACACCCAGGAACTTATGCAAGAATTCTGTTCCTGGATTTCAGCTTAGCCTTCAACACAATTATTCCAGGACAATTACACAGCAAACTTACTGAACTCAGCGTACCAGCCTCCACCTGCCAGTGGATAATTGACTTTCTTACTGGCAGAAAACAGCAGGTGAGGCTGGGAAAGTGTACTTCAGTGACCTGAACCATCAGCACGGACGCCCCACAGGGTTGTGTACTCTCCCCACTGCTCTTCTCGCTGAACACAAATGACTGTACCTCCATGGACTCCTCTGTTAAAATCCTGAAGTTTGCAGATGACACAACAGTCATTGGTCTCATCAAGGACAGTGATGAGTCTGCTTACAGACGGGTGGTTGAACAGGTTTTCCTCTGGAGCAGTCAGAACAATCTGGAGCTGAACACATCAAATACAGTGGAGAGGACCGTGGACTTCAGGAGGAGCCCCCCAACCCTGCCAGCACTCACCATCCTAGACAGGACTGTGGTGGCTGTGGAGTCCTGCAAGTTCCTGGGCACAACGATCTCCAAGGACCTGAAGTGGGACAGCAACATCAACTCCATCATCAAGAGGGCTCAACAGAGGATGTACTTTCTGTACCAGCTGAGGAAGTTCAACCTAGCCCAAGAGCTGATGGTGCAGTTCTACACAGCCATCATAGAGTCCATCATCACCACATCCATCACAGTGTGGGGCAGTGCT